>CANSGD010000821.1:0-108483 GCA_947645195.1 Patellifolia procumbens
CTATAAATATAATTAACAAAAATTATTTCACATGTCAGTTATTGGCAAAAAATTCATTAATTTACTTCTTAGATATTATTGTTATTATACCATCATCATCAAGTATTAATATATATGTAGTAATAATAGCAAACAATCATTCGTAATTATTATTATTATGGGTAATTATTATTTTAAGGGTAATTTATCATTATTACTACTTGTTATAACTATCATTTAATAACATCAAAAATTTTATTTATCATTATTCATTTTAATATTATTCTAAATTATTAATTATTATTACTTCAATTACAATTACTTATTATTTAATATTCATAATTATTATTTACTTTATTTATATTTATTGGGGTTGAATTCACTTCAGTTCAGTTCAACTTCAATAAGTTCAGTTCGGTTAAGCTCCAATAAGTTCAGTTCAGTTCACTAGGAGTGGTGAGAAGAACAGGCCCTAAACTGATCTAATCTCATACGAAAAGTTGAATACCCAAATCATATATGTATGTGTTTCAAATTAACCCATGACCGAATTACTCGACAACTGTTGACCAAAACCGACCTATATATCTATACAAACTCAAACCATCGAGTTGGCAATAATTATGAAGACAGCCCTATTAATTTTATGTCAACACGGATTTAAAAATTCTAACAATAACCTCATTGTATACATCTTAAACCTTAAAAGTGTAGAGCTGTAAAAAACTAATCACCTTGGAAAATCGCCTGAAATCTCGAAATGAACGCATGGTGAATCAAAACCTATCTGGCAACCCGATTTCATGTTAATCAATAACCATTTTGACCCAATCATTGCTTATTGTTCACGACCCGAGCCGTAAGTGACATAATATGTTGCTAACCAACCCGACTCAAGAGGTGATGTGAGAACAACCCGAATTCAAAACCCGATAAACATTCATTGTACCCAGCTTGCACTGATCCGTTACCCGACTTTGTCCAGCCTAAAGTTGACCAGATCTAATATAAACTAACCTAATATAAAGCCAATTTAAACATGACTTGACTTGATATAAACCTCATATCTTTAGATAGTTAAACAAGTCCCCCTTCTTAAGTTATTATATTTAAGTTGTCTTCATTCTTTCCCGTTGGTTCCACTAAAATATTTGATAGTATTCATAATCAAATAGAATCTTTAATATGGTTAAAAAAAACATCGTGTGGGGCGTTGATATTGAGAAAGTCACTATCGTTATGACTCAAACCCTACGGGGTCCTGGGTTAGAGAGAAAAAGGGTCCGACTATGCAGAGAGCTGGAAACTACTTAGGGATCTCAATAGAAGTTTCCAATGAATCTTTAAGGGGTCAGATTTATAAACCATGTGTTTATATCAATAACACAATCAGGAACAAGGATAGACAAAAGATTTGAAATTGTATGGCTCCATTTTAATTTATCCTTAAGGGATGACCCAACTGGTTGTGTTAAAGTTGGATTCGAAGGCGAATGTACCATGACGATGAAGTGAGCCATAATTTTAATAGCCTTAACGACCTCTACTTCATGTTTTTCCTCAATTAGTACATGTCCTTCTCTAATAAGCCAAATAAATATTGTTTTTAAAGTAACAATATTACTCAAGATAATAATTTAAGCTTGGTTCTTTAAGCACAATACTACATTTTAAGTCAAAATGAGCAATGGAATTACTTCACGATACCTAATAATCATCCATTAGTTGTCCAAAAATATTATCTTAATTAGTGATAAAGTTGTGATGATTTGAAGAACAATCTATCAAACCCCCTGGATTGGGGGGGCCGCATGCGGGAAATTTCAAACACAAAATGTAGCCCCCCAAGAGCCCACCGCTTCTGATTTGATGAAGTTGATACCGAATCGGCAGAAAAATCGAAGAGGCAACGTAAAGATGCAAAAACATATGCAACTCCTTCGTAGTGGCACATGCCACTGACCCTCCTCCATTGCTTACATTGATGATGCACGTAGTAAGGGGAAAGAGGTGGTAGAGGAATTGTGTGATTTAGGTGCTTCTGTTTGCAACATGTCCTTATCCGTTTATAAGAAACTGAATATGGGAGCACTTAACATGCCCACAAATCACTTTGCAGATGTCTGATCATTCAATAAAAAATACCCCTAGGTGTTTAATTCCGTTCCTGATAGGGTATGGAAATTCTATATTCCTGTTGATTTTGTTGTACTTGATATGGAGGAGGATGCCACAGTTTTCATTATTTCGGGTAGACCATTTTTGTGTACAATTGATTCTATTATTGATGTTAAGATCGGGTCTTTAACTCCGAGTGTTGGTGATGATACAATTTCTTTTAAACTAATCAATGTTGTTAAGGCACCTATGGTTGAACAATCTTGTTGCAGGGTTGGCAGTATGGGTGAGGTTATTTCATCTTCACTCACTTGATGCTTTTGTACTGATCCTCTGGAGGTTGCATTAAAAATGGAGGTCCCCCAGAGCATCGATGTCGAGGTCGATGCCTGCATTACTGATTTAGAGGGACCTCAGGATGCAAAAAAAAAGAATTGGTCTGTGGTTTGTAGAGAAGCTGCATTATCACAATGCACCTAAGGTGGCATCAGGTTCTGGAGGTAAGAGTAAGACCCTTTTAAAAGGAAGATGTTTGATGAGGGTGGCATATTGGCAAGCCCCTCAATTTGAGACTTTGAGGTAATATGGTCGTGCGGACCTTTACAAACCAACTGTGCAGATTTCGTCCCGTAATTTTCCACTATTTTATTTAATTTTATTTTATTGTTTTAGAGTGAGAGAGAGTGAGGGAGTACTAACATTTTTCCCTGACCATCGTCACATCGTTCTATCTTTTGGCATTGAGGACACTACCAAGTTCAGCTTGGGGGAGGATTTGCGTTAGTATACCCTATCTCTTTCATTGCTTTCTAGGATAGATTTATTGCTTTCGAAAAATACTAAAAAAAAAAATGATTCTCATGACTAGTTTCATTGCCTCCCTATGCCCCTTGTTATGCTTTGATTGAAAATGATTTGACTCTGTCTTCTAGATAGTTGGGCAATTGTGATTTTGAGGCTATGATGTGATGTTTGATTGCTATGGTTTTGAGCAAATAAATTATTATACACTATATTGTACTCCATGCATGTATTGGTTAGAATTGTGAGGCCTATTCTAGCCTATTGGATTCATACCATTATCCACTTTGTTCTTGTGTATTAGTTCTCATTAGCTGATTGATCTTGACTTTGACTTCGTACTTATTAACGTCTGATAACTTGTAGCAGTTGCTATGATTGAGGCGTTCTTTTATCTGAGTTCTTGAGCCTTAGAAGGAATTTTTATCTACTTTTATCCTCCTTAGCCCCATTGAGCCTATTGATTTATTTGTGTTACTAAACCACTATTATATCCCATGCCTTTATTTCGTTATTATTCCAAAGCCTAGTTTGGGGGGAGCTTTTGTTTGGGTTGAGTTATGAGATGGGTTTTTTATGGTTTACTTAGATTGGAACGATTGTGTATTTTATGTGGTTTCGAGTGTGAGAAAAAGAAAAGCGATGTTTAAAATATGTGAATGATGGATTCGAAAAATGAAAGAAAAAGAGAAAGAGTTATAACGCGTTCAAAGTTCCCTTCATTCGCATTGTTTATAAATAAAAAAATATGCCACATTATTATGGTGGTAGATTAGGAGGATACAACCCTGATATCATCTTGGAGAATCGGGAGTGGTTTTTTGTCTGGGAGATTTATTGTTCACAGTATTTGGTGGTGCGGATATGGTGAAGCACTATGGTAGAAATAATGCTCACCTAGTTGTATGTTGAAGTTTGAGTTACAAAAGGCTTCATGATACTGTGACTTGGGATTTTCTACAAGAAATGTTGGTGTGTTTAGGTTTCTCAGAGAGATTTATTTCCTTGGTCATGACTTGCGTGTCAAAGAGAGATTTGAGACAGGGTGATCTAATGTCTCCTCCTCTTTTTGTTTGTGTTGGAGTACTTGTCTAGGGTTATATCTAAGTTGAGCTCATTGGATCAGTTTAATTTTTCACCCTAGGTGTTTTGAGTTGAAGTTGAATCATCTATGCTTTGCAGATGATTTAATATTATATTGTAAATGTGATTTTCCTTCCAACATTTGCTTTTAAGGGCTTTTAAGTTGTTCTCAGACATTTCTAGCCTTAAAGCAAACACTCCCATATCTAAAATTCTATACATGTGGCATGGATGAAGATGATGTTCTCGGAGTTTCAACTGTTTGTGGGATCAAGAGGAGTAGATTGCCTTTGAGATATCTTGGAGTACCTATTTGCTCAAAGAAGATTGCTAAAGCTTCATGCTGAAATGCTTCTTGAACGAAGCGCCGGCGAATTAGAGCTTAGAGTTCTAGAAATCTCTCATATAAACTACAACTCAGTTGGTTAAGTCTGTAACTATTGGGCTAGGTTTCTATACATCCTGAAAGTTTGTTGAAGGAGATAATTGATATGAATGCGACCTCGAGATGAAGTAACAATCCAATAATTCAATGCCAAGGAACCTAGATCTAACTAAGCTAAAAAATTCTCAACACTAACGTGGATATGATAATTAAAACGAACAATACTGAAAGTTTTAATTAACTTTAACCTCACTTAATCCACTCCTGGAATTAAGTAGAATAACACTAAATTAATTAACATTACTGAACATCAATTCAATGGCCGAAAATAATGAGAAACTATTAAGTTCTTAAACACAAGCTTTTGATAAATCACACATACCCTTGTAACGTAGCATATCTTGTATTTATATTATTAAATGACAAGAATTAACTTGCCCTCCAAGCACCAATATGGCCGAAAATCAGCCTACAATCTTTAGGAGATTACATCTCATTAACTTGCAAAATAATCCCTAAGAACTAGGAGAGAAGAAAGGAAAAGATTAGAAAATAATGCCTAAGTAAGGACCGAATATAATCAACCCAAAAACCTTCCTAAAACCGCCTAGTGTGAACACAATCTTAGGGAGTATTAGAACTCAACTAAAACTTGCATGTAACTTGCATACTTGTAGAACAAGGACTCAATAACCCTACTTGGTCCGAATTTTAAAGGGAATTTCAGACCATTTATTCGCTGAAATTTAAATGGCTTAATTAAAAATGATTAAGACTCTTAATGGACCCAAAATATGGACTAGGGACGCCGAACACTTGCTTTATCGACTTTGATCATCTTCCCATGTAATCATGGACACAAAGAAAGAGTTTGAATTTAACTTAAATCCAAAAGCTTCAAGGACCAAACAAATAAGCTCTTCTCCATGTGTTGACTTTGGACGTTGACTTGGACCTTGACTTGTATCATTCTCCCCTTCTTCAAAAGAATTTGTCCTCAAATTTTCATCATCTTAGTATGGACTAAGATCACCAACATTGACGGGGTGGCACACCTCCATAGTCACTTGGAAGTTCAATCTTGTATGCACCATCACTAATCACATCAATAACCTTGAATGGGTCATAGGTTTGTTCTTCCTCTTGCTTGGAAATTTTTCCTTCCTCAAATGAATCCAAACTAAGTCACCATTTTGGAACTTAGGTTCTCTTCTATGCTTGTTTGCCCTCTCTTTGTATTGAGCATTCATATTCTCAATTCTAGCTTTAACTTGCTCACATGTCTTTTTGAAGGCTTCTAACCTTTTCTTTAATTGAGTCCACATGAATTTGAGATTTTGTTAGTGATATAAAATCAATAGGAAGAAAAGGATTGATACCATAGACCACCTCCAATGGAGATCGAGATGTAGTAGTGGAATGAGATCGATTATAAGCAAATTCAGCATGTGCTAGCTTCATATCCCAATCCTTTGTGTCTTTCTCACCAAGCCACACAATAAGGCTCCAAGGGTCCTATTAGTTACTTCAGTTTGGCCATCAGTTTCAGGATGATGACTTGTACTAAAGAGTAACTTAGTTCCCACCATCTTCCATAAGCTCCTCCATAAGTGACTAAGGAACTTTGAATCACGATCACTAACAATACTTCTAGGGTTACCATGCAAACGAATGATCTCCCTAAAGTATAAATCTTCTAAATGCAATGCATCATCAGTTTTATGCATGGGAATAAAGTGTGCCATCTTAGAGAAACGATACACCACAACCATGATAGCATCCTTCCCCCTTTGAGTTCGAGGCAACCCAACAATGAAATCCATACTCACACTATCCCAAGTAGAATTAGGGACGGACAATAGGGTATAAAGGCCTTTATGAAAAGTACTTTTAGACCTTTGACAAGTAGCACACTTACTAACCACCATATGAACATCTTTCATCATGTTAGCCAATAAAAACTCTCATTCAAAGTATCTAAGGTTTTTTGAATGCCAAAATGTCCGGCCATCCCACCACTATGGACTTTTCTCACAAGTAACTCGCTCACACAACTCTTAGGGATGCACAACTTATTCCCTTAAACAAAAATCCATCTTGAACTACATACATGCCATTAGGGTTTTTAAAAGAATCATGAAAATCAACATCATTAACATACAATTCTTTTAAGTGCTCAAACCTTAAAACTCTAGCATCAACCATGGCTAAAAGATAGGCACGCCTAGAAAGAGCATCAGCCACAACATTACTCTTACCTTCCTTATACTTAGAAGAAAAGTACAGGATTGTTGGAATTCAACCCACTTGGCGTGCCTATGGTTGAGCTTTTCCTGTCCATGGATATGTTTAAGTGCATGGTCCGAATGGAGAATGAAAGGCTTGGGCCTCAAGTAATAGGACGAATGATCCAAGGCCCTCCCAATGGCATAGAACGCACGATCATAATTGGAGTAGTTGAGTTTAGCACCACTCAACTTCTCAATAAAATAAGCAATGTGCCTCTTTTCTTGAAGCAAAACAGCCCCAATACCGATTCCACTAGCATCACACTCTACTCGAACAATTTTATGAAATCCGGCAAGGCAAGAATAGGAGCATGGCAAAGCAACTCCTTCACTTCATCAAACACCTTTTGAGCATGAGAGTTCCATGAAAACTCTCCTTTCTTCATCAATTTCGTGATTGAAGCCATAATAGTTGAGAAGTTTTGAATGAACCTCCTATATGAAGAAGCTAAGCCATGAAAGCTTCGACACTCATGAGCATTTGTAGACGCCAACCATGATGAAATAGCCTTGACTTTGTCTGTATCTACATACACTCCATCCCTAGACACAATATAACCAAGGAAAGCATTACTAGGAACTAGAATGTCACATTTTCCCATTTTTCCATACAATTTTGTTCCCTCAATTTTTCGAATAAGAGTCTTAAATGAGATAAATGAGAATCAATACTAGTATTATAAACAAGAATATCATCTAAGTAGACAACAATAAACTTGTTAAGAAAGGGGCGTAGTACCTCATTCATAAGTCTCATAAAAGAACTAGGAGCATTGCAAAGACCAAAGCACATCACCATCCACTCATACAGACCTTGTTTGTTCTTAAAAGCAGTCTTCCATTCATCTCATTCTCGAATTCTCATTTGATGATAACCACTTCTCAGATCGATCTTTGAGAACACCAAAACTCTATGTAACTCATCAAGCATGTATTCTAACCTTGGCATAGGAAAACAGTACTTGATTGTGATATTATTAACGGCTCTACTATCAATGCACATGCTCCATGTACCATCCTTCTTTGGAACAAGAAGAACAAGTTTGGCGCATGGACTCATGCTTTCTCTCACATAGCCTCGATCAATCAACTCCTTTATTTGCCTTTGTAGATCCTTAGAAGCCACGAGATCACATCTATAAGCTAATTTGTTAGGCAAAGGTGAGCCTGGCACTAAATCAATGGCGTGCTCAATTCCTCTCAAAGGTGGCAACCCTTGAGGTAATTCTTTGGGAAAAACATCCCCAAATTCCTCCAATAAAGCTGCAAGTTTAGGATCTCTTAAAGAAACATCATTAGTCAAAGCATATTTAACAAATAAAACATAGCTATGACCCTCCAATTCAACCTCCGTTTCGAACTCTTAGGCCGAAAGAAACAAGTTTTATTTACTTTCAACCTGGCGCAATAGCACTAGGAGATAAGGGTACAAGTCGAATCCTCATATATCCCATCAAAACAGAATATATGTTAGTTTCCCCCTCATGAATAACCTTTCGATCAAATTTCCAAGGTCTACCAAGAAGAATATGACAAGCAATCATAGGAAGCACATCACCCCACAATTCATCCTTATAACTTCCAACAGAAAAAGAGATAAGAGCTTGTTTATTAAAAACGAAATCAGTTTTGTCATCCAACCAAATCAACTTATATGGAAAAGGATGATCTCTAACAACCATATTCAACTTAGAGACCACATTAGGCACCACCGCATAAGTGCATGAACCACTATCAATAGTAACATTGCAAGTAAATTCACCAATTCGACATCTAGTATGAAACAAGTTTTCCCTTTGTTCATGATTAGGAGAGTGATCAACATGTAAAGTTCTCCTAATAACTCCAAGAATCCTAGTGTCATCTTCAGCATATGCAATGTCATCATTTTCATTTTCCAACACATAATTATAAGTCCTCTCTTCCTCTTCTATGGCCATGTATTGTCTCAAAGTTAGGGCTTTTCTAGTAGGGAAATTACTAGCAATATGACCCTCCCTTGACACTTAAAACACTTTCGAGTCTCCTCAAATCTATCTTTGGAAGTGACCAATTTAGGGCGTTGTCCCTTAGGTTCCCACTTAGAAGGAATTTCTTTCTTTTCAAAGGAATTAGAAGATGAAGGGTACATAGAATTAGGGTTCTTAAAAGTGGCAGTTTTACCCCCATAAGTTTTCTTTCCCTCAAGTTCATGACGTTCAAATTTCAAGGCCAAACGACATATATAATCAAAAGTGCTGAAAGTGGCAACATCAATCTTTCTAGCAGTAAATTTATTAAGTCCATTAACAAATCGAGCAATTTTCTCTTGTTCCACTTCCTCAACACCACAAATCAAGCATAACTTATCAAATTCCACAATATAGTCATGAACATTCAACATATCTTGAGTGAAAGAACTCTTTTTCATATATTGCCTTTGAATTTGAAATCACTTGGAATAAATTTTTCATGTAATTTTTTCTTAAGCTTACTCCAAATTTTAAGCTTAGGTTTTCCAAGTCTTGCCCTTTTTGCCTTTAGACTCTCTAACCAAATTCCAGCATATTTAGTTAGTCTAATAGAGGCGATTTTAAATTTCTTTTTATCATCAAAACCCTTATATTCACCAATTTTGATGTGAATCCGTGACGGATCCAAGCTTAAGTCCTCACAACCTTCAATCAGTTATGATTCTTTAAGAGTTCTAACACAAATTTAGGGCTTCCTCACCTTAAACTCGATTTAGGGGGATAGTATTGAGATTAAACAAGTTAGCTTCACTCACTAGTTGTATTAACCTCGCGTAGAATTAGGTTTCACTCGCCTAATTACTAATGGTCTTGTAATTAGATTCACCTCTAAAAACAATAAAACTTGGAAATATGTACATCCAAATTCACAAAGACAATAGTCCGAAATTTCAATTCAAAAAGTGTGTACTTCTCATTAAAAATATGAACGCCTATTTATACTAGACTACTCCTAGTATAATCAGAAAAACCAAATTCTATCTAGAAAGCATTTAAAAACTAATCCCTAAAATCTAGGAAAAGATAAAGATAAAGATAAGGAAGATAATCTAATAAGATTAGGATAGGGATTTCGGCCCTTCCTTTCTTATTTACATGCCTATCTCTTCCCTTATCCCTTAACTAATCAAATCTTATGTAAAAGGGATTACAACTCAACTAGGACTCTATATAACCGAAAAATACAATTATTTCGGTCCTATTATTGACATAAATCAAAATGCTGAATTAAATACTAAATAAAATTAACTAAGACTCTTAATGACTTAATTGACTCTAATGGATGTTTGATTCATCATTCTTGGACCGGACCTTCAATCTTTCTTAACATGGACGAAAAGGTTGTATTGAGCTTAAACTCATAACTCCCATGGCCTTGTTTCGAAGAATTAACCATACCCAAAAATTGCGAAGGTTATAGATATTGATATCTTGGAGTAGCCTCTTCGCTCTTGTATCAAATTTTCTCAAGTTGACAAATCCATTCAAACAAATCTTCAGGATTAGAATCACCAGTGAAATCATATAGTTTAATACCTCTATCATCAGCATAACTAGATTTAATAGGTATCACATCAGCACAATCGGATTCATAGTCAACATGATCACGTCTTCGTTCTTTTTAACCACATCAACTAGTGTTAAATGGGCGGTTTCCAATTTTCTAGCCCCTCGGTCCTCTCTAGCCCTAGCTCGGGCCTCTTCTTGTGCAATGGACAAATTTTCCAAGAATTTATTTAAGTCATCTAAGCTGGTCATGGTAAAGCTTAAAAAGAAACAATAAAGCCACGCCAAGTAGGAAAGTACACGCCATGTAGAAGAATAGCAACCAACAACCACACAAACCCAACAAGGATCGAAAATATAACTAGAGTGAACTAGTTATAACGCTTACCAATCAAAAGTAGAATGCTTTCTACTCTCACCCTCCTGGAGAATTCTGATACCAACTGATATGAATGCGACCTCGACATGAAGTAACAATCCAATAATTAAATGCCAAGGAACCTAAATTTAACTAAGCCCGAAAATTCTCAATAGTAACGTGGATATGATAATTTAAACGAACAAGCCTGAAAGTTTTAATTAACTTTAACCTCACTTAAGCCACTCCTGGAATTAAGTAAATTAACACTAAATTAATTAGGAAAAATTGTCAAGAATAAGTTAACCTTTTCGCGGTCTTCTTTTAATAAGTTAAACTTTTGATAATCCTGGAATAAGTTAACTTTGATATTACTTAAACTTTTAATAAGTTAACAATTCTGAAAATTAATTCAAGAGCCGAAAATAATAGAGAAACAATTAAGTTCTTAAACACAAGTTTTTTGATAAATCACACATACCCTTGTAACGCGGCATGTCGTGTATTTATATTATTAAATGACAAGACTTAACTTGCTCTCCAAGCACCAATATGGCCAAAAATCAGCCTACAATCTTTAGGAGATTACATCTCATCAACTTGCAAAATAATCCCTAAAACTAGGCGAGAATAAAGGAAATGATTAGGAAATAATCCCGAAGTAAGGACCGAATATAATCAGCCTAAAAACCTTCCAAAAAACCGCCTAGTGTGAATGCAATCTCAAGGAATATTACAACTCAACTACAACTTGCATGCAACTTGCATGCGAGAACAAGGACTCAATAACCCTACTTGGTCCGAATTTTTAAGGGAATTTCGGATCATTTATTTGCTGAAATTTAAATGACTTAATTAAAAATAACTAAGACTCTTAATGGACCCAAAATATGGACTAGGGACGCCCAGCACTTGATTTATGGACTCTGATCATCTTCCTATGTAATCATGGACACAAAGGAAGAGTTTGAATTTAACTTGAATCCATAAGTTTCAAGGAGCAAACAAATAGGCTCATCTCCATGTGTTGACTTTGGACTTTGACTAGGACCTTGACTTGTATCAATAATCCAAATCTGTAGAGCATTTCTTTGGTGTGGTCAAGCTTTTACTCATAGGCCTGGTCTTATATCCTGGGATAAGAGATGTTAAGGTTTGAATACTCTTGTTTAGGCAATTATATTTGGGCCATTGTAGCTAAAAAGGATAAGTGTGGAACAAATGGATCAACTAAGTTTATGTGAAAAATAGTTCCTGGTGGGATTATAAAACTAATACTAATGCAATTTCGTTTTGGAAGAGATTATGACAGGTGAAAGAGCAACTGAAAGATCATTTCAGTGAAGCTGAATTCTCTGATATACAGAATTATTCCATTAAAGCTGTTTCTGATCACTTTAAGGGTGAGAAAGATGTTGTTCACTAGGACAGGATGGTGTGGAAAAGAATGAGTATACCTAAACATAGGTTCATTCATTGGCTAGAAGTTCAACAAAGGTTGCAAACTACTGAGAAATTGGCTCAACTGCATATCAGGCCTTCTGATTTGTGTTTGATTTGTAATAGTGTTGTTGAGAGTCATTCTCATTTTTTTTGCAGGCCAGTTTAGTGAGCAGTGTTTAAAAGCTGTCAAAAAGTGGCTGGGTATCAAGTCCAAAGCTCTTAAGATCCCTAATCTGCTCAGATGGATTCAGTGTAGCAGGAGGTCAAAGTTTCAGAAGCAAGTGTTGTTTGTTGGTATATCTGCTGTTGTTTACTTTATTTGGCAAGGCAGAAATTGTAGTTACTTGAATCAGTGTGTCTCTAGTGTTAAATATGTTAGCCAAATTATGCACTTGTGTAAAAGAGAATAGGTATTGTGATGCCTATTAAGACTAGTAGGAAGGATTGTGATTGGTTTTCTAAGTTGTAATGCTTGTGTTTAAGCTTGTTAGCTTGTTGTTTTGAACTAATCGTAAGGTGGAAGGGTCCAAACTAGTTGGTTCGTTTCCCTTTTGATTGGTTTTTAGGTTGTAATGGTTTGGTTTGCTTTAATAAATTTATTCCTTAATTAGTAACAAAAAAAATAATGCCACATTGCTTGAAAGTTGGGTTTTTGGGGGAGTTTTTATCGGTTCATAAGAGTAGGGTGTGTTATGTGGTTATGTGATATTGTTGGGAGATGTTTCGGCCATCTTCGACCTTATTTTTAGTTACCTTTGCTCCCTCATTCTCGGTTTTTCCACCACTTCCTATAAATATTCCCGACCCTTTACCTAAGCACTATTACAACCTTGAAAAAGTCCTTTAGAGTTCGTGTTTACATTTTTTATTATATTGATTTGGAGTTAGTTTGTCAAAGTTAAAGAGAATGTCTGCTAATCGAGTCGACTTGGTTAGGATGAGCGACATTTTACCTTCTTAAATACATGAGAGTGTGTGTGAAGGGACATTTATGGGTCAGTTCGGTGAGTATTCTGGCACATTCTATGCCTGCCAAAAAATTGAGAGTGAGTGACACCTTGTTGAGCACCTTTTGCAGGATTTGAACGTCATGTAGATTAGTTGCATTTGCCGTTGCTTGGATGATTGGTTGTTGGATTGATCTGAACAACTAACTTGAATTTTTCCTGCTTGAATGATTATGAGTCTTGAAAATGTTTTGAGCTATGATGTTTTATCTGAGGGGTGAGGCAATTATTTCCATGTTCCTATCTTTTTTGCTTTTGGAAAAGCTAAGGTTCAGGTTAGGGGGAGTTTGATATATCGAATATATATAGTTTTTAGATGCATTTGGATTGCATCTAGAATTCCTTTTAGAGCATTTAGGTGCATAATAATGACATGAATTGCATAAGTTGTGCTCTACTACTCATTGTTTGTGTGTTTCGATGATTTTCAGGTTATTTTGATACAAATAGATCATGATTATTAAGGATCTATCCTATTAATTATTGATCATGAAGGTAGCTTGCACAAGGATCACAATGCAGCCTTTCGGGACAATTTTGAGTTGGAATGAAACAAAGAGTTAGTGAAAGAAATGTCAAAATTGACACACTCTCACTATTTTCATCATAACTTTTGATAGAAAATTGATAATCAATAAATTCTAATTGGATTGGAAACTAGACTTCAACAGATTTCCAACGGTAGGTCACACACCCCAATCAAACTTCTACTTTGAGAGATATGACCTTTGCAAGTTAACCCAGTTTCGTAAGTCTGCCACCCGCCCGGGCGAGTCCGCCCGATCGGGCGCAAGAGATCGTTTACTCCCTTTTCTAGATTTTACCAAATTGGGCGAGGTCCGCCAAACCGAGCGAAGGCGCCCAAGCGTGCGATGTTTGCCTAGGCGGCCGAGTGGTTCTCCGAGAGAGCGTTTTTATCCGTCTTTTAAGTAAGTTTAAGCTTATGTGTATAAATAAGATGTAACTTTGGATTGAACAAAATGTTTAGCTTATCTTAAGTTCATTAAACTCTTAGTTTTCTCGGTAGATCTAATTTATATACTTTGGAGATTATTTCAAGTTTAATTCAAGTTCTTGCCTTTCCTTTCAATTAGTAATAGTTTTTTCCATTGTTCTTTACTGCTTTCAAGTATTTGCTCTCTTTATTATTAGATGTTACGATGTATGAATCTTTCAATAGTTATGGATTTTGTTACTTTAGTCATAAGTGAGTAGATTTTTATTATAGGGTTTTAGGGAGGGAAGCCATGTATATACCTTGATATGATTTGAATGTCTCTGTAGCACTTAGGGTGTGATTAGAGTAATATAGAGTGATTCATTCCTATTATGTGGTTTATGTTATTGCGCAGTCTCATAAATTACGTTTGGCAATATTAGTTTGACCCGATCGTAGGATTACTTTTAGAGGCTTAGAACACATTATTAATTCTGATTATGTGAGCGATCGTATTGCATATGTTGAATTATGAGCGTTATGATCCGATAACACCTGCTCTAACTGCTCGACTCTCGACCTAGGTATTATTAGTCATTTGAACCCCTTTGATTGGTATAAGTATGGTGGACCGAACTAATGCCCTAGGCTTTTGATTATTTGCTAAACCCTTGATTTAATTTTAATTTCATTAGTTTTGCACTAGTTTAGCTGCCTCCCTGATTTTGTCAAAAGTATCTGTTTAATTGAATATCAACTCTGAAATTTTTTTCCCTGTGGATTCTACCCGTACTTGCAAGGTTATGCTAACAACAGACACTGTGCACTTGCGGTATACATTTTAAAATACATCAATTAGTCTTTATCCATGTATAGCATGTGATTTAGGTCTTACCACCTGAAATAAAATTTTAATCTACCTTTTTTACCCGAGATAAACAAAATAGGAAATTGTTCTGAATGTTCTGGCAAACAAAGAGAATTACATTTACAATATATTACAAAAAGTGACAATAATATTGAAAATTAAAAGAGTATAACTCTAAATTTGTAAATTAAAATATTGGTTTTAAGATTAATATTATTCGGGTTGTATCGGGTCGGGTTAATTTCGGGTCAATATATTTTGGGACGAATCTGGGTCGAGTCCTTTCGGGCCTTGCATTGTCATTTTCGAGACTCAGATTGGGTCATTGGAGTCGGCTCACCTTTGATGGGTGTAGTTATGGATATCTAGTATGTCGATTTAATAGTAATTTAAAGTTGGTTTACACCTTACATGAAAATATTTCATAAAAGGTAAAATGCGTTATTATGAGAACACGTGTTCTACGGAAAATAGAACATCTTGTGATATATAGAGAATAATTCACGTACATAATACATCAAAAATGATTAATAATTATAAAATCGGGGTGTGAATATGCAACCAAAGTCAAACGGGTGGAGAATTTTAGGGTGTCACCCATCCAGGTGAGTAATCCCCAAAGTGATCCGGATCTGACCTTTACCCAACCTGAGCTCAAATCATAATCGAATTGACCCGACGAAATTAGATCAAACCCGACCCAAGATGATGAAAAAACTCGGTTTAACCTGACTTAACTTGATCTCGAACTAACCTGTCCTTTCTCAATTCAACCCAAGTTTAACCCAATCAGAATATAATAATTCAAACAATAACAAATATCTAATCACCTTGAACCTTGAAAGCGTAAAAGTGTAAAAATTGATCGACTTGAAAAATCTCCTTAAATCTACGCTCTTTAATGGAACTTTAACTTTAGCCGGCCGTGACCAAGAAACCACCGGTTTCGCTTGGTGGGCAGGGGAATGCTCGACTTACCAATTTATCCGGTAAACTACTTGGAGCTCATGTAGCCCATGCCGGATTAATCGTATTCTGGGTCGACGCAATGAACCTATTTGAAGTGGCTCATTTCGTACCAGAGAAGCCGACCAAACTTGGTAATGACTCGAATACTTGTTGAACCAAAACCTACTTTCTAGGCAAATTGATGTTAACCGATTATCGGTTTGACCCGATAGTTTCTACCTATCATGACCCAACTCATAATTGACCTAATATATGTTACTGAACCAACCCAACCAAACCCACGACGTGATGTGAGAACAACCCGAATCCAAAACCCGATAAATAGTTTTTTGTAACCTGACTAGCTCTGATCCATTACCTGGCTTTGCCCAACCTAAAACTGACCAGATCTGATATGATACCGAGCTAATATGAACTTAAACTTAACTTGACTTGATTTGATATAAACCTGATATCATGTGAACCAGACACGATCAAAAAGGCATATCATTTTAATTAAATACTATTATCCATACCTTAAATTCTTGATACTTATTTTCTATTAAAGATATTTAACATATAAAAATTACTTATCTTTTCAATTCGATGTTTAATTTGTATTGGGGGTCTTAGTGGAATACAACTCGACTAAGTGGGGAGAAACTACTTAGGTTTCTAGAGACAATTCCCCAATGAACCACATGTTTTAGATCAATAACACGATTTGGGACAACGATAGAAACAAATATAAAATTGCATAGTTCCATCCTCGCGCATCCTCAACCTACATGTTCCCATCCTCGGTGAAACGATGAAATCGAATCATTATGCTCTTCTCATGACTAAATTATCTTATGTTAGTGGGATCTTTCTCTTAGCCTACATGTTGATTTAGGGTTAGTCTTATTTTTGAGTCTTTAGGTTTATTTGCCAATAGAGGTAAATTTGTGAGCTATAGTATAGGGGTTATTGATGGTGAAGTGATTGGGTTGGCTGAAATATCTGCTTTTTCTTTTGGCAATTCGTCTTTTATATATCTTGGGGTGCCAATTTGCTCTGGTAAACTTAAAGCTCGGGGTTGTAAGATCTTGGTTGAAAAGATGACTAGTAGAATCAATGGCGTAGTAGAAATTTGTCTTATGTAGCAAGAGTTCAACTAGTCAATACTGTGTTGATACTTCTTCCTATTGAAGTATTGATATTATGGTTTTTACTCTTTTCCCTTTATTTCTAACTTAAAATGTGTGTCAATGGTGCTATTAGGAGCTATTTTGTGCTAATTTTCTCCATCTAGTTGTGGTTTGCCGTTCTGTGTTGAATTGTAGGTTTACCAGAGTTAATTCCCGGTTTTCTCCTATTTTATGATTCCGAGAGTGGATTAGAGGGAGCTTAAAGGCACTTATAAAGAAATCCTGACGACCCAAAGCTGTTAACCGAGACCTTGGACGAGAAGAAAGTTGAAGACTTGGCTTCAAGAGACAAGAAAAGAAGAAAATGAGCATCGCCTGATTGGATTGGGCGACCTAGGTCTAATGGGACAAAATTTTTTTGGTCCAAATTGTTTTGTTGCGGGCCTGAACGAGCAAAGGTGCTCCCGTCGTAAAGCACCTAAGGGTGCCCCATCAGGCGGTCATGCTATACTAATGGGAAGAGGATTAAAGTAAAGAGAGTTCGTCGGAGCTTATCGGGCTGGTCAGCCTCGATCGGGCAATGTTTTCAGAGGCTTGAATGTTCCTATTTTCGGATTTATTTTTTATCCTTTTGCTATCTATCTTAAGTTTTAGTATATATAGACTATGTACCTTGTAATTTTATAAATATATATAAAGTATATTTATAATTAGTTTCCGTGTTTATTTAATTAAATTATTTAAGTGTTGACTATTTTTAAAGTCAAACGATTATTTAAACGGTTTAAATAATCATAAATATTTTATTGGATTGAACTTCTAAGTTTTTAAATAATTTAATTGGGTTTGGGTCATGTTTTAAATGAATTTAAAATTGGGTTGAGGAGCCCAAAATATTATTTAGGCTTAGATGATCAACCTAAGCCCAAACTAAAGTCTAAACCTAATTGCCATAGGCTTCTAGGCAAACCCCTATTTTTGCACACTCTTATTTCTCTCATTTTCCTCTCCTCTCACCCGTCCCGTTTTTCTCTCTCTCCCTTATTTTACGTGTCGTCCAACCACCACACATCTCCCCCTTCGTTCGCTTTTTCCGGCGAGCCCAACCACTCGCCACCCTTGCTCCCTCTTCGTCTCTTGCGTGCCTCTACGCAACACCATATTCACTCACCCTCTCTTTTCCTCCGGCTCACGCGAGCCAACAACGCGCATCACAGCAGCCACGTGCCGACTGCCAGCCACGCGCCACCAGCGCGTGTTTTTCCCTCTTTGTTTCTTTTTTTTCGTTTTTTCTTCGGTTAATTCTTATCCCTTTTTCCTATTAAATATGTAATTATGGTTTTGATGATTAAAGTTATGATTTTTATTGTTTCTATATGTTTTATAAATAAAGTTGGAAACTTTATTGTTTAAGTAATTTAAAATCTGATTTTTATTATTTATGAATTTAAGTTATAATTTTAGATTTATAAGTTTATGTTTAAAGTTAGTTTTAAATATAAAAGTAATGGTTGCTAAGGTTTTTAAAGCCTAGACTTCTAGTATTATATTGAAGGTTGCTAAAGGTTGAAACTTTAGTGTTTTTAAAGTATTTTAAAACGATTTTTGAAGCGTTTTAAAATAATTTATATTGCTATGAATTAATTAGAGTATTAGTTCAATGTTATTTTATTATTTGGTAGGCGGAGAATTTGCCCTATGTGACTTCTAATATTTCTAAAGTGGCCTCTAATTTTGTCTGCACAAGGTACGTACATGTCCTTAGGTGTTAAACTAGTATCATGTCCTAAGGTTAGGATTTTGTATAGTATCATGTATAGGCCAGGGAACCTTTTTTATGGTTCATATGTGGATATTGAATTGGAACAATTATGTGTTGTTGAGCATGTTAATTACCTATATGTTATTATATGATTGAATGGATGTTTAATTCAAACATGTTTTGGAAGGAAAGTTTATTTATAAATTCGCATGAGGGGTTTATAAATATGTTTATGGATTTTGGTATTGTTTCCCTTGTTATTATTTTATTATTTCTCAAAGGCCGAGGACTTTGTGAGTAAGTTGGATTGGAGTGTCGTCATTATTATTATTATTATTATTATTATTATTATTATTATTATTATTATTATTATTATTATTATTATTATTATTCTTATCATTATTATTATTATTATTATTATTATTATTATTATTATTATTATTATTATTATTATTATTGTTGTTGTTGTTGTTGTTGTTGTTGTTGTTGTTGTTGTTGTTGTTTTCTACTTTGCAAAGACCGAGGGCTTTGTAAGGTATGCATATTTATTGTCTTTGGACATTTCGATTGTTGATACAAGTCAACAAATTAATTTGAGGATTAATATCTGAGTCAATTGGAATTGTTTGATCACATTATATAATCCTAAGATAAAAGCGGAATATTTGTTGTATTCATGTTATGTGTTGGTTGTATTGTTAGAGTCCACATCGAATAACATATTAATACTTAAAGTAGAAGTGAATAACAATAGCTTTAGACTTGTGCACGCCTGAAGTTTTGGAATAGAATGAGTTGGAGTACATGGTGGTAGCCCATGGCTTTTATTGGGGTTGGATTGATCACCATGCCCTATTTTTATATAAAAGGTTCCTCGATATCGTTGGTCAAAGGGATTACAGAGTCGCGTTCGTAATTCGTCTTCTGAATTGAAGACAGAATTTGGTTGGACAACTCGATCCATTGACTATTCAATTGATTAAATGAATTATTATATTGTATGAATTGTGAAGTGAGTCTTATTTTATGAGTTGATGTTTCAGAGTATTGTTATGAATCATGTTTTGTTACTTAGTAGTATCATATTAGGTTTTGTGTGTTGTGCCATTATGTATGTGCTCATCTTTGCTGATTACGTGGTTTTCTGAGTCGATTATGGCTAAGCCTATTGATCTCGTAATGACTCTTAATTGGCGAGTAGTCCATCAATTGAGTATTTGCCTACAAGTTTGAAGATGATGCATCCATACTCATTTGGGAATTGGGAGATATTGATGAGAGATCGTTTTCTCGCTAATGTTGCTTCGTTTATTTATATTTCTTTTATTAAGTTACTTTATGGATGATATATTTTAAGTTGTTTAAGTTGGTTTTAAAGTACGTTGAAGCTTGGATAATGTTTTGACAATTATTATGGTTTTAAGTATTTATTAAAGTTTTATTTAATGTTTCCTACTGCAAAATTCTGACTAAGCCGATAAGTTATCAAACGAGCGATAACACTTTGATAATTCCTTGTTTTAAGTTGGAAAATGTATGTTTTATAAAAGAGAGAATTATCGAGGTGTTACAGAGTACTGAGATTATTTTCATGCTATGTTTTATTCATTAGTTCTTTCTATATACTTGTATTGCTTTTCGTTATAGGTCCAGACTACACACTTGGATTATTAACATATTTCAATGAAGTTTATACTTTTAAACTTCATTCCGATAATTATTTCTTATTGTTTTGTTTGTTGTTGTTGAGATTGATCTCAATAATTTATTGTTGTAGCTCTAAATTACGGATTTTTATATAGAAAATGTTATTATTTCTACATTCATGAGTGGAAAGTTACCTATTTAGTTGTTTCACGTCGTTGAATTGTTCATGCTAGATTTATGAATAGTGCATGATATATACTTCTACTATCGCAACACTGAATCTACATCGCCGGGAGATACGCCGTATCGGCTTTCAATCAATAGGAAAAGTGACCCTTGACCATGCGAGAGCGGATGGGTGATCTTTGAGGAAGGCAATGTTCGAGAGAAATTGTATGTGCCCTATATAAATTGACTTATTGGGTAGTTATTATTCATCCAGGATCCGAGGTGTTTATTTATTGATTTTTTACTTGATACTTAATTATGTCATTAGCATAGTTTAGTTATAAAAATCATCTATTTTATTGTTAGTACAGAATAGTCCAGACGGAACTACTAAAAACATCTCCCTGCGATTTGACCCTGTTTGCCTTACTATATTAGTAGCGAAACCGTAGGATTTATTTTTGAGAGTACGCGACTGACCTTTGAAATTTCGTTTTTGCAGGGGAAATGACTATCTCGAGCCTTTTGATATCACATATTTATATAGATTTTTCTCCCCTATTTTTATGAGCTAATTCGTGCGTCATTTGAGCTCTTCAAAGCTATTTTATACTAATTATCGTATATAGTCGTGGTTTTGTGTTTTAGTGTTGAATTCAGGCTTTAGGGAGTTTTCTCCTTATTTCCGAGCTATTTGGAAGCAACCAAGGCTTTACGACTTGTTATGAGACAAGTTCGGGTCGTTACAACTATGTCTGCTCACTTTAGGAGGTTCCCGAGGCTTTAGACTTGTTAGTCGAGATCAAACCGCAAAGAAAGGCCAAAGAAACAAGCTATTGGAGTTGTCCCGTAACTGGATCGGGCAGAAAATGGCCCGAACGGGCCAAGATTTATGGATCAGGTGGTGGAGTTTCGGGCCCGATCGGTCAGACATTGCCCGACCTGATTGGGTGAAGAAGCGATGAGTTTGGGTTGAAAACTTAGGCTCAGCCCGATTGGGCAACCCATGCCCGACCCGATCGGGTGAGGCCCCAAGTCAGGAATTTGTTGTTGTGCTGCTGCTTGCGTACAAGGATCTGGCTGCTGGGCTTTGTGTATTGCGGCCCGATCGGGCACAAATAACCCGATGGCATCGGGCGAGGCCCAAGTTGGGCGCTATTGCTACTGCTGTTAAGAGGAGAAAGGTTGTCATGGTTGGCCCAATTTTTGTACCAACCCGATCGGGTGGCCCTTTGGCCCGATCGGGTGTCGGGTCCGTAAAGCCAAAAATCTATCATTTAATGTTCGTTTTTAATTAGATTTTGGGACTACTATAAATAGCGAACTTCATTATTTTGGAGATGGATTTTATTTCTATTTTTATTTCCATTGTTCTTAGTTTAATTTTAGAGAGTTTTTCTTAGATTAAACACTTTAGATTAGTTCAAGAGGCGATTGAACCTCGGATTTATTTCAATAAAGGTTATTGCTTTCTGTCAATTGGTACTTTTCTTTACTCTTAATCTCTTTAATTACTTTTTGATTGCTTAGTTTAATTATTGATTTGATTCATGATGTTAGGATTAGGTTTTCATATTAGTTTTATTATTGTTGATTTAATTATGTCTGAGTAGTCTAATTTCTAGGGATTTAGGGAGGAAAGCCATGTTTATACCTTGATTACTTTGAATTGCTATTAGTTTCTAGGGGTTGATTAGACTGGTTATGGTGTGATTTTTTCTTATTGAGTAATTAATGTTATTGCGCAGTTTCATTGATTGCTTGAGGTTAATAATTGTTTGCACAGATCCGTCTTACTTTTAAAGGCCTAGTACACATCAGTAATTATGATTATGTTAGTGAACATGCTGCATATGTTGAATTCTGGGCGTTGAGACATAACCATAGCTTGACACGTGCTCTAATATGTTGATTCTTGACCTAGGTCTTGATAGTTGTTTGATCCTTTGATTGGTAAAAGCATGGTGGACTGAACTAATGCCCTAGACCTTTAATTCATAGTCTAAATCCCACTTTTATTTTGCCTTCATTAGTTTAAATAGTAGTTCAACTGATTCTTGTCTGATCTTGTGTGAAGTAGCTGTTTGGCTGAATATTGACTTAGAAACTCTGTCTCCCTGTGGATTCGACCTTACTTCCGTTGATTGTCATTGTTAGAGGACTTAGGATTTACTTTTGATTAGGTGATACGAGTTTAGCCTGTCAAATTTCGGCGCCGTTGCCGGGGAGACGACTAGTTTTCTAAGTTTTTGTTTGGTTATTTGGTCTACTTCTCTGCGTCTCATTGGAACTTTATTGTTCTAATTGAGGTACGTTTTACTGCTTTTTTTATTTTGTATGCACAGGTCTCAAAGAAATGGTTCCTCTATCCCAGCGGATCCCAATCTTACAAAGACAATCAGGCAGCTTCGAAAGAAAATTTAGAGAGAAAAGCCAGATGGTCTAAATCACCTCGAGTTCAGTCATGTCTAAATCACTAAAGTCATATGGGGTGCCCAACGCAGATGGTCTTTCCACTGGACCCACTATGTCCACCACCGTTGCAATAAACTTTGAAATTAAGCCTGGACTCATCAGCATGGTTCAGCAAAATAAGTTTGGTGGGCATCCTATTGAAGACCCGGTAAATCATCTGCAGAGGTTTCAACAGCTTTGTCGAACCGTCAAACATGTTGGCGTCACTCCAGACCAGTTAAAAGTCATGTTGTTCAAGTGTTCATTGAGAGATAGAGCGCAGAATTGGTTGAACAACGTGAAAGAAACTGAATGGAGTGAAATTTCTGCTTCTTTCCTGAGAGAATATTACCCACGTTTTCCCAAGAGCCTAGTGAAACACTTCGGGAAGCGTGGGCTAGGTTCAGAGACTTGCAGAGTGAGTGTCCACATCACAATATGAACACATGGTTCTTGATGCAGACATCTTAATGGTCTGCAACCTCAGACGAAGAGTATTGTTGACTCGTCTGCAGGAGGAGTTTTTCTGGATAAGGAAGTGGATGTAGGTTATGATTTCTTGTAAAACCTTCCAGCCAATGATCATTCCACTTCCCGCAGCCTCACAAAGAAGGTATTGGAGGTAGACGCTCTTGCATTGCTAAGTTCGCAAATGGCGAAGCTGAGCTAGTAGATTGACACCTTGAGATCCTCTACCTCGACAACCCCTCCCTTGAGTATTAATGCTATGTCTGCCGTGGCACCCATTACCTCATCTTACTGCGAGGTATGCGGTGTTCAGGGTCATTTTGGGCATGACTGTCAGTTCAATCAACATCAGATGGAGCAGGTAAACGCCTTCCAACAAAGACCACAAAACTTTCCCCCTCCACGTAACTACCAAAATCCACAACACTTTCAACCACCACCACAAAATCATCCTAAACCCTCATTCTATAAAACCCCCCCTTGTTTTCAGAGACCTCCACCACAAAATTTCCATCACCCTAATAACTTCCAATCCCCGCAAAATTGCCAAACCCCACCTCCACAAATAAACCCACAAGAGACTACCACATCTGAGTTGATGAAGCTGATGCTGAGCATGCAGAAAACTAATTAGGAGGCACGAAGATCCCAAGAGAAGCACATTAAACTTCTCGAGACTCAGATTGCCCAATTGGCAGAAAATAATGCTCAGAGGCAGAAGGGACAATTGCATGGGCAAACCACTCAAAGGGGGCACGTGAATGCCATCACTCTTCGTAGTGGTGCTGCTTATGATGCTCCTCCATTGCTCATTGATGAGGTTACCCCAACTACGGGGAAGAAGAAGGTGGTAGAGAAAGAAAAAGGGAAGAGTTCGACGTCTGAGGTCGAATTATCTGAGGAAGCTGAACAGACAGGGAAGAAAAAGGATAAGGTTTCTGAAGCACCTTTTACACCAAGGCTAACGTTTCCTCACATGATGCAGCAATCAAAGGTTGATCAGCAATTTGGTAAGTTCTTGGCTATGGTCAAGAACCTTGAGGTAACGATTCCATTCACTGATTTAATTACCCAAGTCCTTGTGTATGCCAAATTTCTGAAAGACACGATCACTAGGAAAAGAGACTTTGGTGGGGTAGAATGTGTCTCTCTTACTAAAGAGTGTAGTGCATTTATTCAAAATAAAACCCCACCTAATTGAAAGATCCTAGTAGTTTTTCTATACCCTGCCATCTTGGACATATTTTTATCTATAAAGCTTTGTGTCATTTAGGTGCTTCTACTTCTGTTATGCCTTTATCTGTTTATATGAAAGAGAATACGGGAGCACTTAAATGCACACAAATCACTTCACAGATGGCTAATCAAACTATAAAATACCCCTTAGGTGTTTTAGAGAACGTTCCTGTTAGGGTCGGAAAATTCTACATTTCTGTTGATTTTGTGGTGCTTGATATGGATGAGGATGCCCAGATTCCCATAATTCTGGGTAGACCGTTTTTGTGTACTGCTGGTGCTACTATTGATGTTAAGTCTGGGTCTTTAACTCTGAGTGTTGGTGATGATAAATTGATTTTTAGACTAATCAATGCTGTTAAGGCACCTATGCTTGAACAATCTTGTTGCAGGTCTGAGATTTTGGATGAGGTATGTATAAAGAATGTTCAAAATACACCTAAGGTTGCCTCACAGTCTGGAGGTATTATCAAGAACATTTGGAGAAGGAAGAGGTTTGATGAGGGTGGCACTCACTGACAAGTCACTCCAATTTGAGAAATGGAGGTATTATGGTCGTGCGGGACCTTTATAAACCAGCGTTGTGCGAGAGGCAACTTGTAATTTCCCCTTTTGCTTTTTCCTTTTATTTTTCTTATTTTTATTATTGAGAGAGAGTGAGGGCACTAACGTTGTTTTTCCTCTTAACATCGTCCATTGTTCACCTTTTGACATTGAGGACACTGCCAAGTTCAGCTTGGGGGAGGAGTTCTGTTTGTATTCTCCATCTCTTTTACTGCTTTCTAGGATAGATTATTACTTTCGAAAAATACTGAAAAAAATCAAAAAAATATGGTTCCCATGTCTGGTTTAGTTGCCTCCCTGTGCCCCTTGTTATGCTTTAATTGAAAATGATTTGACTCTGTTTTCTGGATAGGTGGGCATTTGTGATCCTGAGGCTATGATTTGATGTTTGATTGCTATGACATCGAGCGAGTTTTGAATACTATACAATACATTGTGCTGCATGCCTAAATTGGTTAGACTGTGAGGCCTCTTTACCAGCCTATTGGATTCATATGATTATCCAGTCTGTTTTTGTGTGTTAGTTCCTCTTTAGTGGATTGATCTTGACTTTGACTTCGTACTTGTCTGATATTCGATGACTTATAGCATTTGCTGTGATAGAGGCGTTCTTTTGTCTGATTCTTGAGCCTCATAGTGAATATTTGATATACTTTTATCCTCCTTAGCCCCGCTGAGCCTAATGACCTGTTTCGTGTTGCTAAACCCTTATTATGAGCCCATGGCCTTCATTTCAATACTATTTCCAAGCCTAGCTTGGGGGAGCATTTGTTGGGTTGACTTTTGAGTTTGGTTGATGATTTGGTTTGGTTTGGTTTTGGGAATTAACGTCTATTTGATGTGGTTTAAGTGTAAGAAAAATAAAAGAGAAAGAAAAGTTAGATTAACGTGAATGATTGGTTCGTAAACTGAAAGAAAAAGAAATAAAAGGTTCAAAAGAGTTCAAAGTTCCATCATTCATGTTGTTTATAAAGAAAAAAATGCTACTTTGCTTCAACATTATGTTTTTTGTGAGTTTTCATTGATTCATAAGAGTTGGAATGTACTTTGTGGTTATATGGTGTTGTTGAGAGTTGTTTCGGGCTTCTTCGGCCTTGTTTGAGTGATCTTTGCTTCTCCTTTCTCGTTTTTTCACCACATTTCCTAAAAATATTCCCTACCTCTTGACTAAGCCCCATTACAACCCTATATAGTCCTCTTGAGCTCTTGTTTACATTGTTTGTTCGATTGATTTCGAGTCAGTTGGTCAAAGTTAAAGAGTATATCTGCTAATTGAGTTGACTTGGCTAGGATGAGCGTCATTTAACCTTCTTAAACACGTGACAGTGTGAGTGTGAAGGGCAATTATGATCGGGTTGGTGAATGTTCGGGCATATTCTTTGCCTGCCACAAAATTTAGTGGAGTGACACCTTTGTGAGCGCCTTTTCAGGATTTGTATGCCTTGTGGATGCTTGAATTTGATGATTTGCTTGGATGATTGGTAATTGGATGGATTTGATTAGCCGAGTTTAAATTTTTCCTTCTTGAACGATTCTTAGTCTTGAAAACGTTTTTGAGGCTTGATTGTTTCATCTATGGGGTGAGGCAATTTATTCCATGTTCATGTTCTATTTGCTTGAGGACAAGCAAAGGTTTATCTTGGGGGAGTTTGATATCACATATTTATAGAGTTTTCTCCCCTATTTATGAGCTAATTTGTGCGTCATTTGAGCTTTTCGGAGCTATTTTATACTAATTATCGTATATAGTCGTGGTTTTGTGTTTAAGTGTTGAATTGTATGCTTTAGGGAATTTTCTCCTTATTTTCGAGCTATTTGGAAGCAACCACGGCTTTACCACTTGTTATGAGACACGTTTGGGTCGTTACGAGTATGTGTGCTCGCTTTAGGAGGTACCCGAGGCTTTAGACTTGTTAGTCGAGCTCAAACCGCAAAGAAAAGCCAAAGAATTGGAGTTGTCCATAACTGGACCGGGCAGCAAATGGCCCGATCGGGCGAAGATTTATCGATCGGGTGGTGGAGTTTCGGGCCTGATCAGGCAGATATTGCCCGACCCGATCGGGTGAAGAAGCGAAGAATTTGGGCTGAAAACTTAGGCTTAGCCCGATCGGGTAACCCATGCCCGACCCGATCGGGTGAGGCCCCATGTCAGGAATTTGCTGTTGTGCAGCTGCTTGCGTACAAGGATCTGGTTGCTGGCTTTGTGTATCGCGGCCCGATCGGGCACACATGACCTGATGGCATCGGGCGAGGCCCAAGTTGCGGTGTTGTTGCTGTTGTTAAGAGGAGAAAGGTTGTGATGGTTGGCCCAATTCTTGTACCAACCCGATAGGATGGCCCTTTGGTCCGATCGGGTGTCGGATCCGTAAAGCCGAAAATGTATCATTAAGTGTTCGTTTTTAATTAGATTTTGGGACTATTGTAAATAGCGAACTTCATTACTTTAGAGACGGCTTTAATTTCTATTTTTATTTCCATTGTTCTTAGTTTAATTTAGAGAGTTTTTCTTAGATTAAACACTTTAGATTTGTTCAAGAGGTGATTGAACCTCGGATATATTTCAATAAAGGTTATTGCTTTCCGTCAATTGGTACTTTTCTTTACTCTTAATCTCTTTAATTTATTTTTGATTGCTTAGTTTAATTATTCATTTGATTCATGATGTTAGGATTAGGGTTTCATATTAGTTTCATTATTATTGATTTAATTATGTCTCAGTAGTTTAATTTCTTGGGATTTAGGGAGGAAAGCCATGTTTATACCTTGATTACTTTGAATTGCTATTAGTTTTTAGGGCTTGATTAAATTGGTTATGGTGTGATTTGTTCTTATTATGTAATTAATGTTATTACGCAGTTTCTTAGATTGCTTGAGGTTAATAATTGTTTGCATAGATCCGTCTTACTTTTAGAGGCCTAGTACACATCAGTGATTCTGATTATATTAGTGAACATGCTGCATATGTTGAATTATGGGCGTTGAGACTTAACAATAGCTTGACACGTGCTCTAATTTGTCGATTCTTGACCTAGGTTCTGATAGTTGTTTGATCCTTTGATTGGTATAAGTATGGTGGACCGAACTAATGTCTAGACCTTTAATTCATAGTCTAAATTCTACTTTTATTTTGCCTTCACGGGGCGTTTGGTACATGGGAATGGGAATTCGGGGATTAAGAGACGGGGATTGGGATTGGGAGTGGGAATTAAAGTTTGGAAATTCACCAAATATTCCTCATCCCTTGTTTGGTATGGTATTGGGAATAAACATTTGGTAAATAGAGTAGTATTGGAAATGTTGAGGCTATTATTGTCATTTTGTTGGAGCAAGAGAATTCCCCAGTCTATTACTGCTCCCCCTAGTAATAAATGGGTGGGAATAGAGCCTAAATATTCCCATTCCCATTCCCACTAACTAAACCTATTCCTCCTAAACAAACAAAGGACTTTGAGTCACAAGGGATTAATATTCCCATTCTCACCCTTACTCCCACATACCAAACACCCCCTCATTAGTTTAAATAGTAGCTCAGCTGATTCTTGTCTGATATTGTCTGAAGTAGTTGTTTGGCTGAATATTGACTTAGAAACTCTGTCTCCCTGTGGATTCGACCCTACTTTCGTTGACTATAATTGTTAGAGGACGTAGGATTTACTTTTGATTAGGTGATACGACTTTAGACTGTCACTTCTCTAAATTATGGTATTACTCTAACCTCATTACGAGGAACGTGAATTACTCAAAATATCTAACGTCTGATACAGTTTCTTTGGTTGATGAGCTTGAAAGATAATGGGGGTGTTTGGTAAATGGCTTTTGGGTGGCTTTTTCATTGGCTTTTGGCTTTTATATCTGGTCAAACAGCCAAAAAAGTGTTTGGTAAACGGCTTTTGGAATAGTTGAAAAGCCGGCTTTTAAGCAAAAAGCCAAAGGCTGCTTTTACTAGCTTTTGTTGCTGGCTTTTGGCTTTTGCTTTAATTTTGTACTTAACAGCCAACACTAACAGCCGTTTTTACCAAACACTTTTATATACAGCCAATAATTACACAGCCAGTCAAACAAGTCACTAAAAAAAGCCGGTCAATCCAACCACAACAAAAAGCCACCAGCCACCAGCCACCAGCCACCAGCCGATTGCCGAACATCCCCAATATGTACAATTTGATATCCAATCTAGAGATTGAAAAGACTGCCCGTAAGAATAGTAAACAGACTCAGCAGGCTAAGTTGTATGTGAAATCATCTAATAAATAGAAACCTATTCTCAACCCCACACAACCAATTTAACCACAAAAGTCTCGTCCACAATCCCCTATACACCAAAATATTTATGACATCCTTGAAAGTATTCTCAAGGACTATACTCAACCCTCCACGAAACATGTCATAGCTGGAGTTAAACTGCCTGATATTGGTATAGCCAATTTCAATATCAAATCTCATGTCATCAACATAGAGCAGAAAAATCTGTTCCATGGTCTGAAGAACGAGTAACCACATGCTTACTTGCACCGTTTCCTCCTATGTTGTGCTACTCATAAGTCAGCCAATGTCCCTACTGATCAGCTCAATTCCCTGTTGTTTGAATTTACACTCAATGGGAAAGCATTGGAATGATACAACTGTCTGATAGAGCCTATCCCTACTTGGGACGACCTTTCTAAGGCACTCCTAGTCAGATTATATCCTTATTCTTGCACTGCAAACATCCAAATCAGATTACTGCCCTCATCCAAGAAGCAGTAGAGTCTCTCTATGAAGCTTGGGAGAGGTTTAAGGATCTGCAACGTATGTACCCTCACCATGGTCTGGAGAGAGACTTCGTTACTTCGATTATTTTTATAATGTTACAGACTTAAATAGAGGAGGAGGATTATGATAGATGGAGCTGTAGGAGGAGTATTTATGGGAAAAGCCTAACTAAAGGATATGATTTTCTAGAGCACTTAGCAGAAAACCAGTGGAACAATATTCGCACTCCTGACCCAAAGGGTGGGAAATATGATGTTGAGGCATATTATCTTCTCACTGGATAACCGGCATGCTTGACATAGAAGATAGATAGTTGGACGTGGTGGCATGCTTGACATTGATTATTCCCATTAGTCCAACTAACGGTTCCTCAGTAGCCAAAGACCCCTAAATGATGGCTTAAGTGAAGGTCATCCGACAACTGATCCAACACTTTGACGACTGCAATTCCCAAGAGTCCCACGATACCAGAATGTGCATGCACAGGCCTTAGCCGGACTAGGGGCAGTTATCAATTATCCAAACTCTTACAATGTCCTCGTAGTCCGCCTACTCAAACCAGTAATAAAGAAAGACGTCCAACTAGTAAGCAACAAAAACAGTGGGCACACATCAACCACCGTACAACAAAACTGGATGCAATCCTACAAAGACTGACTGTTAACCGACGTCCTATCAGCAGACAAAAATACGCAAAACACTTTGAGGTAAACCATAATTATTCTTTTTATTAACGATATTTTGTTTAAAGCTTCGGTTAGAGGACTATACCTCAGTGGTCTAGAACAAAACAAAGCTAAACAAGCATTGCACCTTGTACACGAAGGCATTTGTGGAAATCATTCCGGGGGGAGAAGTATGTCCCTCAAATCCAGAAGGTTGGCATACTATTGGGCGATGATGAAAAAGACTCGGCGGAGTATGTAAAGCGTTGCAAAGCATGTCAGATTCACGCCGTCATCGCAGCAACTATTAGAAATGATGCACCCAATACTTTCTCCTTGGCCATTTATGAAGTGTAAGATAGACATAGTAGGCAAGCTACCCCAAGCACCAGGACAATGAGTCTTCATGCTAGCCATGGCTGACTAGTTCTCGAAGTGGATAGAAGCAAAATCTTTTGGAACCATCAAAGACAAAGAGGTAATTTCTTATATTAAGAAAAACATTTTGAGCAGGTACGACGTCCCAACTGAAATAATTTGCGACAACGAATCTCAATTCATAAGTAGAAAGAGACAAAGATTTTACGACTAATGGAACATTAAAATATACACATCAACACCCAGGTACCCTAAATCCAACAGACAAGCAGATATAGCTACTAAATTTCCATGAACAACTTAAAGAAATGGCTCGACAAAGCCAAAGGAAAATAGGCTGAAAAACTACCCCTCGTCTTATGGTCCAATAAGATGATAATAAAGAATGCCACTAGACAAACCCCCTTTTCTAGTTTATGGATGTCAAGCCGTCATCGCACTAGAAGTGATCATCCCAAAAACTAGATTTGGCCTCATGAAGCCCGAGCAAAATGGCCACAATTGAGCCATGACCTCGTCATCATCGTCGAACTCTGAGACATAGCCTGGGTAAGAATGACAGCTTACTAACAAATTGTGGCTTAGAGCTACAATCAGAACGTTAGCCTGAGGACGTCCTGACAAGGCGATTGGGTTATAAGGAAGGTCTTCCCCAATACCAAAGACCCAAAAAATGACAAATTAGCTCCAAATTGGGAAAGAAAATACCAAATGATCAGTTAGTTAGTTGCACATGGGGCATACACCCTGGTTCACGGCCAAGGCAACATTATCTCACGAAGTTGGAACATACACAACCTTTAACGGTATCATTTCAAAACTTCATCCTTTTTTTCTTTTCTAACCAAGTTCACGTACAACCACATACACACGGTAATAGATCAACATGTTTGAAAGTCTAAAACCAAAGAAGGCTATTAGTTTAACCTTACCAAATACCAACACTCCCAACTTAATGAGATTTATTTCCTTTCATTTCCCAAAGACTTGTACTAAATTTAGTGTCGGAGGGCCGTTGGCAAAGCCAACGACCAACCGTCTTAGCTGCCACACTACTTGTAACACCCGAATTTCTCTGAATTTTTCGCGCGTTAATTATTATTATATTAGATGCTAAATTGTATTTTGCTAATATATTCTCGGTAAATACTTATATTTTATACCTACATTTTCTTTCGAGAATATTCATATATTTATATCTATTTATAATGTGAATAAAGTGTAGCATTTTTAGTAAACGTGCAATGCTCGTACTTGCGTCAATTATTTTAAACGGGCAATGCAGCGCTCGTCTACGTGCGACATGTGTAATGTGATAGATTTGGAAGTATGTATTTATAATACGTTAATAATTATATTTTTTAGTTATAAAAATATTAACCTATATATATTTATTTTGAGTGAATATATTATTTTTGAAACGTACTTGTACTAGCACTTTTATGCACATTTTGTTGCTTGACTTAGAGGGTCCGAAAATTCTGATTACTATGGGAATATATGGAGTCTTGGACAACCTTTAAGTTCTTTTTGTAACGTTAATGAAGCCAAGGGACAACCCCTTCAATTGCCTTCATTAATCCCCTCATCATGGCCATTAACACCACCCTTAATCACCATCTCTTCACTCACCTTTGCTGAAAATAAAATCAGCATTTTGAACCCCTCTCCCTCACCAAAAGAACACGCCTATCATAAGAGAAAAAAGAGGAAGAGTTTCTTTTGCTTACTTCACAAATTCTTACACCTAAAATCAGTCTTATTAGTGGGTTTCAAGCTATTTTTGCACTGGTTTTCAAGCATCCCTTAAGTTCGTTGTGTTTGTGTTCATAGGAAGAGAAGGTGGTGATAATCCGCACGGTGTTTAGACTACAATCAAAGCGTTTTACTGCACTCCTCTCGAAGAATAAGGTAACTAGCGTTATTCTAGCACGATAGGGAATAGATTTTGAACTTAGGTTGTTAGAATCAGGTTAGAGTACCTAGAATCATGCTAGGTGGAACTTAGGTGATTGTTTTCTTGTAGATTAACGTAATATCATGATTAGGATGGTTGTTTTTGTTTTACTTTACATGTATTGAGTATGTTGTTATGATCGTGTCTTTGGTTATCGCTAGTTGGTTTTGTCAAGTTTGATGTTTGGTTGTTGTGATGAATTGGTGTAACTTTGATTTTTTATTTGAGATTTGAGTGTTTGGTTGTTGGGTGATGTTAGTCTCATGCTAGGGTGTTTAGTTGGTTGTTTAATGATGTAGAATGGATTGGTTTGGCAGCTTGTACCTTAACGTATGCATTTTGGTTGAGGCGAAGGCGTACGAGCACAACCCGCAAGCCACGAACAGGCTCGCGACCCGCGACGCCCAGGTCGCACCTCGTGATCGTGGGTCTGCCCTCCGTAGCTTTGTATTTTTGATTAAAATCCTAATTTTCTTACAACATGTTTATTTGTTGGTTGTTGGGTTTATACATGTATGTTAAGCATGTTGAAGTAAGTTTTGGTTGGTTGGAGTTATTTTGTTAAAGATATGTGCCCTAGTTTGTTGGGCAGCTTTGTTGTCATTTAGTTTTATGAGGGTTGAGGTGTATACTATGAGTTGTCCACGTCGAAATGTTCGGGGGAGGATAACACTGCCCTTAGCATCTCTACGCCAAGAGTTATGTACGGGGAATACTGTGACTTAGTTATAATTGACTTCGTACCCAAACTCAGATGACGTTTTTGTGTTATATACCTTAACATGTGCATTGGGACTTCTTATGATTTTGAATTACTTGTGTACCTTGCTGTGTATACACCTTGAATGTTGTTTGAACCCCTTGTGTACCTTGACACGTACACTCGTGTAGGTTATTTGGAATTCATGTATACCTTGTCGTGTATACCTATGTTTGATGTTGTTTGGATTCCTTGGTATACCTTGTCATGTATACATTATTTCTTTGTGTTTGGTTGATCCTCTGGACGACATGGTCCTAGGAATTTGATTTGATTATGCTAAGGGCGGTATGGTCCTAGGAATTTGTAACTTAACTTTGGGCGGTATGGTCCAATGGTTCACTCACGGGTGGCATGATCCGTTGAGTGTTTCTATTCGGAAGGGCGACATGGTCCCCGGATATGCATGTAGGCCTTGGGCGGCGTGGTCCAATGAGTCTACTCACAGGCAGCATGGTCTATTGTGTTTGATTTTGATGGTGTGATTGATGTGCTTGTTTTATGGTTGATTTGGTTATTGGCGCTAAGCTTTCTTTCTATGCATGATTATTGCTTGTGACTTGTTGTATCATGTTTTACACGTTGTGAATATGCCTTATTTGTAATGTATGTCTTTAGCGTTGCTTCTAGTTTCTTTAAGTTTATTGTTTGTTTACAGTATTAGGCTAGGAGAACTGCTAGTTACTCCACACTAATTGTGGAAGTTGTTGATTTATTATGCAAATGATGATGCTGTTTAGGATCGTTACAGTTTGGACCGGGATTGTGCGGTTTGACCTTATGAGCAAGGAGGTTGTGCTAGTCATTGTGGACGAGCACTTTGAGTCAGGAATTAAGACTAGTTACTTAGTGGGTATTAAGTAGTTTTTCCTATGTTTTGTCGTTTGTTTGAACCATGGATTTTAGCATTTCCCTTTGGATAATGGATCTTTTACTTTGAGAACCTATGGAGGCTTCTTAGTCATTCATGAACTTTGGTTTGGAATAAGGGTATGAGACTTTATTTCCACTTTTATACGATGTTTAGAAGTTATTTACTATTTTTAGGTTTATTGTTCATTTTTAGTTTAAATTCTACTCCTAAGAGTAGAATCTCTGTCTTAGTGGTATTTCCTCTACCACTAGTCGTCTTTAATTTTATTTAAATTGTGTTTCTTTATTATTTCGGATGGGATGTTACAGTTGGTATCAGAGCCAAACGTTCCAAAAACTCTCCTTGAGTTGCTACTTATGTCACGAGAAATATGTAGACTTGTAACTAGGATTACTAGTGTCTTATGCTTCAAGTTTAGTGCTTAATGAGAGTTACTTGGGTAGGAAAGGAAACCATGGGAGCCATTTTTGTTTATATTATTTGTCGATTAAATGCTTACTTATGTGAATTTAGTCGACTAAGTTAAACTTCTATTCTGTAGAATGCCTTCACGACAACAAATGGCTGCCAGAAAGGAAGTCGCTCGTCGTCGCCATCAAAACCTTGAAAACGCATTCATATCCTTAGCTAACAGAGTTACTACTCCCGCTGTTGGGCAGTCTGCTTTTGACTGATTTGGCCGTCATAGGCCACCTACTTATGATGGTGCAGCCGACCCAGTGGCTCTGGAAGATTGGTTAACGGAAATGGAGAAGCTCTTTACGACAACTAATTGCCCTATTGCTGAAATGGTACCTATTGGAACGTACTACTTGAAGAAAGAGGCTGATAATTAGTGGGGTACGGTTAAGACTTCATGCATGGATATTGCTGGTTTTAGGTGGACTCAGTTCTCCGCCAGGCTGAAGGAGAGATTTTTCCCTGATGAGTTACGTTGGCAAAAACAAGAAGAGTTCCTATCTTTGACTCAAGGGAGCTTGAATATCCAAGAGTATACATACCGCTTTACAGAGTTGTCTAAGTTTGCCACTACTGTCATTCCCACTGAAGCCGAGAGAGTTAAGAGGTATATAAAGAAGATAGATCCTACGGTGAGGACCCTTGTGCTTTGTTCGGGAGCTACTACTTTCCAGGGTTCTTATGAGATGGCCCTGAGTGTCCATGCGTCGATAAAGGAGGAAGAAACTTCTAAGGTTGCATCTGTGAGGAAGCATGTCCCTTCTTTTACTCCTGGTTCGACTAAGAAGCCGAGGTTTGAATCAAATTTCCGTGATGGATACCAAGGTTCCTATTCTAGGCCGAGTTTTGATCTGTCTAAGTGTCGGAAATGTGAGAAGCCTAGTCATCCGGGGAAGGATTGTGATGGATCTACCATTATTTGCTTCTACTGTAGGGAAGTGGGTCACAAGACTTATGAGTGCCCTAAGAATTCGAGAGCTACTACTAGACCTTCTACTCCTCCTATTTCTTCTGCTCCACTGAAGAATCGAGTTTACAGCATGACTCATTCCGACGTCGATGTCCATCCCGACGTCATCACTAGTACCTTTCTTGTTAATTATGTCCCTACTTTCGTGTTGTTTGATTATGGTGCTACAGTGTCGTTTGTCTCTAAATCTTTTGTCAAGAAAGCTAACCTGTCTTTGAGTTCTCCTCTTCGAACTCTTATATCTCTTCCTTCGAGTGGGAACTATCCTTGTCACCCTGAGTACCGTGATGTGCCTGTTTCCTTGTTGGGTACCAATTTTTCTTGCTGATCTTAAGGAATTTTCCATGACCGAGTTCGATGTTATACTGGGTATGGATTGGTTGTCTAAGTATCATGCTCATATTCATTGCCGTGATCAAAAAGTGACTCTTCGTAGTCCGTGTGGTAAGCGGATCTCCTATAGTGGAGTAGTGTTGAAGAAAGGGATAAAGATCGTGTCTGCTCTCAAAATGCAGAAGCTTCGTCAGAAAGGGGAACAAGTGTTCCTTTATATGGTCAAAAGATTTGATTCAAGAAGTGAAGTTAGAGGATATCCCTGTTGACTGTGAGTATCCGGACTTCTTTCCTGATGAGTTACCGGGTATCCCTCCTGAAAGAGATGTCGAGTTTAGCATTGACCTCACTCCTGGTACTGCTTCTCTATCTAAGGCTTCGTATAGAATGGCGTCTGCTGAATTACAAGAGTTGAAGACTCAGTTGTAAGAACTGATTGATAAGAGTTTCATTAGACCAAGTGTCTCACCGTGCGGTGCTCCTGTTTTGTTCGTCTTGAAGAAAGATGGGAGTATGCGGCTTTGAGTCGATTACCGTGAACTGAACAAGGTGACTATCAAGAATAGATATCCCTTGCCCCGCATTGAGGATCTGTTTGATCAGCTTAAGGGTGTTAGAGTTTTCTCTAAGATAGATTTGAGGTAGGGTTATCATCAGATTCCGATGAAGAAGGAAGATATCCCTAAGACCGCTTTCCGTACAAGATATGGGCATTATGAATTCATTGTTATGCCCTTTGGTCTTACAAATGCTCCTGATGTATTCATGGACCAGATGAACCGCTCTTTCCATGAGTTCTTGGATACGTGTGTGGTTGTCCTCATTGATGATACCCTTGTGTACTCTAAGAATGAAGAAGAGCATGAGAAGCATTTGAGGTTGATCTTGGACATTTTCAGGAAACAGAAGTGGTTTGCAAAGTTCTCCAAGTGTGAGTTCTGGCGGAAGGAGGTGTCGTTTTTAGACCATGTCATCAACAAAGATGGTGTTATGGTGGAACCTTCCAAGATTAAAGTTGTTAAAGTCCTAAGAGTGTTTCTGAGATCCGAAGTTTCTTAGGTCTTGCTGGTTACTATTGGAGGTTTGTTAAGTATTTCTCAAAGATAGTTCAGCCGTTGACCAAATTGATGAGAAAGGAGAGCAAGTTTTTGTGGTCCGAAGAGTGCAAAAAGGCATTTCTAGAGTTGAAGAAGTGCCTCACTACTGCTCCAGTTCTGACTTTGCCTACTGAAGGGGTTGAGTTTGAAGTTTATAGTGATGCTTCGAAGCACGGTTTGGGTTGTGTCCTTATGCAACAAAGGAAGGTTGTGGCCTACGCCTCTAGCCAGTTGAAGGTGCATGAAAGGAATTACCCTACTCATGATCTAGAGTTGGCTCCTGTGGTGTTTGCCCTTAAAATTTGGCAACACTATTTTTAAGGAGTCCCATGTAAAGTGTTTACCGACCACAAGAGTCTTAAGTATATCTTCACTCAGCGTGATTTGAATTAGACAAAGAAGGTGGTTGGAATTGATCAAAGATTATGATCTACAGCTTGATTATAACAAGGGTAAAGCTAACGTGGTTGCTGATGCTCTCAGTCGTAAGACGAAGCATTCTCTTAGTGCGGCTAGAACCTTGCTGAGGGATTTGTGTGGCGAGTTTCGAAAGCTCGAAATCGAGGTTGTACCTCAAGGTTCTGTAGAAAATCTTTGTGCTATGAGTGTCGAACCAGATTTTTTCCAAGAATTGAGAGAGAAGCAAGGGAATGATCCTAAGTTAGAGAAGATCCGGGAAGCTAAAGCTCAGGGGCGAGCCGAGAATTTCGAAGTTGATTCTGGGGGATGTCTAAAATTTATGGGTCGTTGGTGTGTGCCCAATGACTTAGAGATAAATAAGAAGATTCTCGAAGAAGCTCATTGTACTCCCTATTATGTTCATCCTGGGGGTGATAAGCTTTACAAGGATCTCAAGGCTAATTTCTGGTGGCCTTGTATGAAGAGAGAAGTAGCTGAATTTGTGGCTAGATGTTTGGTGTGTCAAAAGGTCAAGATTGAGCATCAAAGGCCAGGTGGATTGCTACAACCGTTGCCTATTCCCGCATGGAAGTTTGATTCTATCTCGATGGACTTTGTTATGGGTCTCCCGAGAGCTGCTGGTGGTAAGAATGTTGTATGGGTATCGTAAACCGTTTGACTAAGGTAGCTCGGTTTATTCCGATGAAGAATACTTGGTCTATGGAAGAGTTGGCTAAAGCTTATGCTAATGAAATCATCCGATTTCATAGTATCCCGAGGGATATAGTCTCTGAGCATGATCCTAGATTTTTGTCTCATTTTTGGGTTGCTCTACAAGAGGCTTTTGGTACTAAGTTGATGTTGAGTAACACTTTTCATGCCGCTACTGATGGGAAAACTGAGAGGACTATTCAGACTTTGGAGGATATGCTCCGTGCTTGTGCCTTTGAATTTCAAGAGTCCTGGTTGAAGTCGTTGAATTTGGTAGAGTTCTCCTACAATAAAATCTACCATACTAGTATCCAGACGGCTCCTTATGAAACCTCGTATGGGCGAAAGTGTCGTAGCCCTACTTATTGGAGCGACATAAGTGACTCTTTGGTGTTGGGACCAGACTTGATTCAGGGTATCGTTGAGCAAGTGAAGGTTATTCAGGCCAGAATGAAGGCTCCTCAAGATAGACAAAAGTCTTATGCATTACGCTGTTGGGGAAAAGGTATTGTTGAAGGTGTCTCCAATGAAGGGTGAGATGAGATTCGGACAGAAGGGCAAGTTAAGCCCGAAATATGTGGGTCCCTATGAAATTCTTGAGAGAATCGGTGAGGTGGGATACAGATTGGCTATGCCCCCCGATTTGTCGAAGGTGCACGATGTGTTCCATGTATCGCAGTTGCGGAGATATCGCAGCGATCCTTCTCATGTCATTCCTATAGAATCGCTCGCTATTGAACCGAATCTGACTTTCGAAGAGCGATCTGTCAAAATCTTGGACCGTCAAAATCGTGCCTTGAGAAAACCTGACAGGCTAAAGTCGTATCACCTAGTCAAAGATAAATCCTAAGTCCTCTAACAGTGATAGTCAAGGGAAGTAGGGTCGAATCCACAAAGAGACGGAGTTCTAAGTTAATATTTAGCTATACAGCTACTTCAGACAAAATCAGATAGGAATCAACTGAACTACTAATTAAACACTAGAAAGCAATGTAAAATGGATTTTACTCTATGAAATAAAGGTCTAGGGAATTAGTTCGGTCGACCATGCTTATACTAATCAGGGGATCAAACAACTATCAGAACCTAGGTCGAGAATCGATATATTAGAGCAATGTCAAGCTATGGCTAAGTCTCAACGCCCATAATTCAACATATGTAGCATGTTCACAAACAGAATCAGAATTACTGATGTGTACTAGACCTCTAAAAGTAAGACGGGTCTGTGCAAACGATTATTAACCTCAAGTAATCAAAGAAACTGCGCAATAACGTTAATTACTCAATAAGAACAAATCACACCATAATCAAACTCATCAAGCCCTAGAAACTAATAGCAATTCAATTAATCAAGGTATAAACATAGCTTCCCTCACCAAATCCCTAGAAATCAAACTACTCAGACATAATTAAATCAACAATAACAATTCTAATAAGAAACCCTAATTTCAACATCATGAATAAATTGAATAATTAAACTAAGAAATCAAAGTAATTAAAGAGATTCAGAGTAGAGAAGAATACCAATTGACGGAAAGCAATAACTTTTATTGAAATCAAATCCGAGGTTCAATCACCTTTAAACTCATCTAAAGTGTTTAATCTAAATAAAACTCTCTAAAACTAAGCTAAGAACTATTGGAAATAAAACATAATAAAAGATGTTTCTAAAATAATGAGGAAAAGGTATTTATAATACCCCCAAAATCTAATTAAAAACGAAAAATAAATGATAGAAAATCGCGAAGTCGAGTGCGGGACCTGATCGGGCAAAGGGCCACCCGATCGGGCCCACACAAAATTGACCAACAAATTCTTCTTGATTTCCAAGCAGCAGCAACATCAGATGGCGAGAATTTTTGCCTTACCCGATTAGTGGCCTGATCGGGTGGCTAATCGGGTCCACATAAACATTTGGCCCTGATCTCCTCTCTTCTTGTATGCTGGCAGCAATTCATTTGGAGAGTCAAGGCCCAGCAACAATATTTGACACGCAGCACAAGAAGAGCCCAACTGTTTGCTTTGGACGCGCAGCAAGAAACAGCAAGAATCAAGGCCCACCCGAGGGGCTTAGGGCACACATGCCCGATCGGGTCCGGAGCATAAAGGGGCCCAGCTTGATCTTAGCGTGCTGCACAACAACTTCATAAAACATGAATCAATCATTTGTGGGCCTGCTCGATCGGTTGAATTCTTGCCCGATCTGGTTGGGCTTAATTTCGCCCAACTGAAATTCTTTGCTTTTCCACCTGATTGGGTCGAGTGATGTCCGTCCGATTGGGTGCGAAACTTTACCGCCCGATCAATAAATCGTCGCCCGATCGGGCCATTTTCTGCCCGATCACTATACGGGAAGCTCCTTTTTGACTCTTTGGCTCTCAATTCTTCACGTATAGAGGTCTTGGGACCTTCTAAACTATCCATAAAGCTCGTGAGCCATCCTACGTGCCTCGTAACATCTCGTAAAGCCGTGGTTGCTTCCGAATAGCTCGGAAATAAGGAGAAAACTCCCTAAAACCTGCAATTCAATACTAAAACACAAAACCACAATTATATACGGTAGTTAGCATAAAATAGCTCCGAAGAGCTCAAATGACGCACAAATTAGCTCATAAATAGGGGAGAAAACTCTATATAAATACGTGATATTAAACTCCCCCAAGATAAACCTTTGCTTGTCCTCAAGCAAACAGAAAATGAACATGGAAAAGAATGCCTCACCCCATAGATAAAAACAATCAGAGCTCAAAAACATTTTCAAGACTAAGAATCGTTCAAGTAGGCAAAATTCAAGTTGGGCTAATCAGATCCATCCAACCACCAATCATCCAAGCAATTCATCAAATTCAAGCATCCACAAGGCATACAAATCCTAAAAAGTCTCTCACCAGGGTGTGACTCCTCTCAATTTTGTGGTAGGCAAACAATATGCCCGAACACTCACCAACTCGACCATAAATGCCCTTCCCGCTCACACTCTCATGTGTTTAAGAAGGTTAAATGATGCTCATCCTAGCCAAGTTGACTCAATTAGCAGACATACTCTTTAACCTTGACAAACTGACTCGAAATCAATCCAATTAACAATGCAGACACGAGCTCAAGAGGGCTTTATAGGGTTGTAATGGGGCTTAGGCAAGAGGTAAGGGATATATTTAGGAAATGTGGTGGAAAAACCGAGAAAGGGGGAGCATGAATCGCCTAAACAAGGCCTAAGATGGCCTAAACGACTCCCAACAACACTATATAACCACGAAAAATAACCCAACTCTCATAAATCAATGAAAATCACAACAAACCCAATTTTTAAGCAATGAAGCGAATTTTTCTTTATGAATGTACGTGAATGAAGGACCTTGAATTATTTTGAACTTTTATTTCATTTTTCTTTCATTTTTCTGAACTTCTTTCACGCAACTCTAACTTTGCTTTTTCTTTTCTTTTTCTCACACTCAAACCACAACACATACACTTTAATTCCCGAATAACAAAACCGAACCATGAAACCAATCTCAAACTCAACCCATACACAAGCTCCCCCAAGCTAGGCTTGGAAATAATATCGAAATAAAGGCCATGGGCTCATAATAAGGGTTTAAGTAACATGAAACAAGTCATTAGGCTCAGCGGGGCTAAGGAGGATAAATGTATATCAAAAATTCACTCTAAGGCTCAAGACTCAGACAAAAGAACGCCTCTATCACAGCAAATGCTATAAGTCATCAACTATCAGACAAGTACAAAGTCAAAGTCAAGGTCAATCCACTAAAGAGGAACTAACACACCAAAACAGACTGGATGATAATATGAATCCAATAGGCTACAAAGAGGCCTCATAGTCTAACCAATTCAGGCATGCAGCACAATGTAGTGTATAATAATCAAACTTTGCTCGAAATCATAGCAATCAAACATCAAAACATAGCCTCAAGATCACAAATGCCAGCTATCCAGAAAATAAAGTCAAATCATCTTCAATAAGAGCACAACAAGGGGCACAGGGAGGCAACTAAACCAATCATGGGAACCATTTTTTTTTTTGATTTTTCTGTATTTTTCAAAAGCATTAACTTTATCCTAGAAAGCAATAAAAGAGATAGCGAATACAAACAGAAATCCTCCCCCAAGCTGAACATGGCAGTGTCCTCAATGCCAAAAGGTAACAAAGGACGATGCTAAGAGGAAAAACAACGTTAGTACCCTCACTCTCGCTCACTAAAAAAAGAAAAATAAAAAGAAAAGGAAAAAGGGAAAAAATACGAGTTGCCTCTCGCACAACGCTGGTTTATAAAGGTCCCGTACAACCATAATACCTCTATCTCTAAAATAGGAGGGGCTTGGCAGTGAGTGCCACCCTCATCAAGTATCTTCCTTCTCCAAATGTTCTTGATAATACCTCCAGACTGTGAGGCAACCTTAGGTGCAGTTTGAACCTTCTCTACACCTACCTCATCAAAAACCTCAGCCCTGCAACAAGATTGTTCAAGCATAGGTGCCTTAACAGCATTGGTTAGTTTAAAAATTACTTTATCATTGACAACACTGAGAGTTAAAGACCCAGACTTAACATCAATGACAGCACCAGCAGTACACAAAAACGGTCGACCCAGAATAATGGGAATCTGAGCATCCTCATCCATATCTAACACCACAAAATCAACAGGAACATAGAATTTCCCGAATCTAACAAGAACGTCCTCTAAAACACCTAGAGGGTATTTCATAGAACGATCATCCATCTGTAAAGTGATTTGTGTGCGTTGTGCTCCCATATTCAGTTTCTTATAAACAGATAATGGCATAACAGAAACAGAAGCACCTAAATAACACAAAGCTTTATCGATAAAAATAGGTCCAAAATGGCAGGGAATGGAAAAACTACCAGGATCTTTTAACTTAGTTGGGGTTTTATTCTGAATGAATGCACTACACTCTTCAGTAAGTGCGACACGTTATACCCCACCAAAGACTCTTTTCTTGGTTATCATGTCTTTCAGAAATTTGGCATAATCAGGGACTTGGGTAATTAAATCTGTGAATGGAATCGTTACCTCAAGGTTGTTGACCATAGCCAAGAACTTACCAAACTGCTGATCGACCTTTGATTGTTGCATCCTGTGAGGAAAAGGTAGCCTTAGTGTAAAAGGCATTTCATAAATCTTCTCCTTTTTCTTCCCTGTCTGTTCAGCTTCCTCAGATAAGTCGACTTCAGACGTTGAACTCTTCCCTTTTCCTTACCCTACCACCTTCTTTTTCTTAATAGTCAGGGCACCCTCATCAATGGTCAATGGAGCAGCATCATAAGCAGCACCACTACAAAGAGTGATGGCGTTTACGTGCTCCCTCTGAATGGGTTGCCCAGGCAATTGTCCCAGCTGTCTCTGATCATTGTTTTCTGCCAATTGGCAAATTCGAGTTTCAAGAAGTTTTATGTGCTTCTCTTGGGCTCTTTGTGCCTGCTCATTAGCTCTCTGCATAGCTAGCAAATGCCTCTCTTGAGCTCTTTGCACCTCCTCATTAGTCTTTTGCATGCTCAACATCAGTTTCATCAATTTAGACATGGAAGGCTCTTGTGGGTTTAAGTTTGTGGGGCTTGGAAGTTATGAGGGGGATTGAAATTTTGTGGTGGAGGTCTCTAAAAACCATGGGGATTTTGGTATTATGCGGGTTTATGATGATTTTGTGGAGGTGGAGGTTGATAGTTTTGCTGATTTTGGTAGTTGTATGAGGGGGGGAAATTTTGTGTTCTTTGTTGAAAGGCATTTGCCTGCTCCATCTGATGTTGACTGAACTGACAGTCATGCCCAAAGTGACCTTTCACACCACATACCTCGCAGTAAGATGAGGTAATGGGTGCCATGGCAAACATAGCATTAATACTTAAGGGAGCTGCTGTTGAGGAAGAGGATTTCAAGGTGTCAATCTGTTGGCTCAGCTTCGCCATCTGCAAAGTCAGCAATGCTAGGGGGTCTACCTCTAGTACCTTACTTGTGAGGCTTCGAGAAGTAGAATGATCATTGGCTGCAAGGTTTGAAAGAAAATCATAGCCTACATCCACTTCCTTATCCAGAAAAACTTCTCCCGCAGACGAGCCAACAATACTCTTCGTCTGAGGCTGCAGACCAGTGTAGAATGTCGGCGTCAAGAACCATTTATCCATGTTGTGATGTGGACACTCTCTCTGCAAATCTCTAAACCTAGCCCACACTTCCCGAATTGTTTCATCAGGCTCTTAGGAAAACGTGGCTAGTTTATTTCTGATTTCTGTTGTCTTTGTTGGTGGATAGTACTCTCTCAGGAACGCAGCAGAAATCTCCGACCATTCAGACACTTTAATGTCCTTGAACCACTTCTGACCTCTATCTCGGAGTGAAAACTCGAATAACATGACCTTCAATTGCTCAGGTGTGACTCCTTGATGCTTTACAGTTCGGCAGAGTTGTTGAAATCTATGCAAATGATTGGCCGGGTCTTCAGTAGGATGCTCACCAAACTGATTTTGTTGAACCAGGCTTAATCTCGAAATTGTTAGTGGCGATGGTGGGCATTGGTGGGCCAGTAAAAGACCATCCGGGTTAGGCATAAATGAACTCGAGGTGTCTGATCTAGAGGTGTTCAGCTGAACAGACTGCTTTTCTCTCTGAATTTTCCTTCGAATCTGCCTGATTGTCCTTGTAATATTGGGATCCGCTGGGATGGGGGAACTGTTTCTTTTAGACCTGGGCATACAAAAGAAATAAAAAGAAGCAGTAAAACGTACCTCAATTGGAACAATGAAGTTCCAATGAGCCACAGAGAAGTAGACCAAAAAACCAAACAAAAACTTAGAAACTAGCCGTCTCTCCGGCAACGGCGCCAAAATTTGACAGGCTAAAGTCGTATCACCTAGTCAAAGATAAATCCTAAGTCCTCTAACAATGATAGTCAAGGGAAGTATGGTCGAATCCACTGAGAGACGGAGTTCTAAGTTAATATTTTGCTATACGGCTACTTCAGACAAAATCAGATAGGAATCAACTGAACTACAAATTAAACACTAGAAATCAATATAAAATGAATTTTACTCTATGAAATAAAGTTCTAGGGAATCAGTTCGATCCACCATGCTTATACCAATCAAGGGATCAAACAACTATTAGAACCTAGGTCGAGAATCGATAGATTAGAGCAGTGTCAAGCTATGACTAAGTCTCAACGCCCATAATTAAGCATATGTAGCATGTTCACAAACATAATCAGAATTACTGATGTGTACTAGGCCTCTAAAAGTAAGACGAGTCTGTGCAAACGATTATTAACCTCAAGTAATCAAAGAAACTGCGCAATAACGTTAATTACTCAATAAGAACAAATCACACTTTAATAAAACTCATCAAGCCCTAGAAACTAATAGCAATTCAATTAATCAAGGTATAAACATGGCTTCCCTCACCAAATCCCTAGAAATTAAATTACGCAGACATAATTAAATCAACAATAACAATTCTAATAAGAAACCCTAATTTCAACATCATGAATAAATTGAATAATTAAAGTAAGCAATCAAAGTAATTAAAGAGATTCAGAGTAGACAAAGAATACCAATTGACGGAAAGCAATAACTTTTATTGAAATCAAATCCTAGGTTCAATCACCTTTAAACTCATCTAAAGTGTTTAATCTAAATAACACTCTCTAAAACTAAGCTAAGAACTATTGGAAATAAAACAGAATAAAAGATGTCTCTAAAATAATGAGGAAAAGGTATTTATAATACCCCCAAAATCTAATTAAAAACGAAAAATAAATGATAGAAAATCACGAAGTCGAGTGCGGGACCTGATTGGGCAAAGGGCCACCCGATCGAGCCCACACAAAAAATTGACCAACAAATTCTTCTTGATTTCCACGCAGCAGCAGCATCAGATGGCAAGATTTTGGGCCTTACCTGATCAGTGGCCCGATCGGGTGGCTGATCGGGTCCACACAAACATTTGGCCCAGCTCTCCTATCTTCTTATACGCTGGCAGCAATTCATTTGGAGAGTCAAGGCCCAACAGCAATATTTGATACGCAAGACAATCAGAGCCCAGCTCTTGACTTTGGACGCGTAGCAAGCAGCAGCAAGAATCAAGGCCCACCCGATGGGCTTAGGGCACACATGTCCGATCGGGTCTGGAGCATGAAGGGGCCCAGCTTGATCTTGGCGTGCTGCATAGCAGCTTCTCAAAACTATCCATTCTTTCACTCTTTGGCTCTCAATTCTTCACGTTTAGAGGTCTTGGGACCTTCTTAACTATCCATAAAGCTCGTGAGCCATCCTACGTGCCTCGTAACATCTCGTAAAGCCGTGGTTGCTTCCAAATAGCATAAAACCACAACTATATACGATAGTTATCATAAAATAGCTCTGAAGAGCTCAAATGACGCACAAATTAGCTCATAAATAGGGGAGAAAACTCTTTATAAATACGTGATATCAATACCTTTGGTTAAAGTACTTTGGAGAAGCCAAAAGTACGAGGAAGCTACTTGGGAAACGGTAGAGTCAATGAGGCTTAAGTATCCCGAGCTATTTGTCTCAAGTATTTCCTTTGTTATTTTAAGTTTTAAGGACGAAACTTTTCTTAAGGAGGGGATATTGTAGCAGCCCAAATTCCTCTGAAATTTTCGTACGTTAATTATTATTATATTAGATTATATTTTGCTAATATATTCTCGGTAAATACTTATATTTTGCTAATATATTGAACTTAGGTTGTTAGAATCACGTTAGAGAACCTAGAATCATGCTAGGTGGAACTTAGGTGATTGTTTGCTTGTAGATTAACGGAATATCATGATAAGGATGGTTGTTTTTTTGTATGTTACATGTATTGAGTATGTTGTTATGATCGTGTCTTTGGTTCTCACTAGTTGGTTTTGTCAAGTTTGATGTTCGGTTGTTGTAATAAATTGGTGTAACTTTAATTATTTATTTGAGATTTGAGTTTTTGGTTGTTGTAATGTTAGTCTCATGCTAGGGTGTTTTGTTGGTTGTTTTATGATGTAGAATGGATTGGTTTAGCGGCTTGTTCCTTAACGTATGCATTTTGGTTGAGGCAAAGGCGTACGAGCACAGCTCGCAAGCCACGAGCAGGCTCGCGACCCGCGACGCCCAGGTCGCACCTCGTGACCGTTGTCGCACCTCGCGACGAGGGTTGTCGTCCCCAGCTTTGTGTTTTTTTATTAAAATTCTAATATGCTTATAGCATGCTTGTTTGTTGGTTGTTGGGTTTATACATGTATGTTAAGCATGTTGAAGTAAGTTTTGGTTGGTTGGACTTATTTTGTTAAGGGTATGTGCCCTACTTTGTTGGGTAGCTTTGTTGTCGTTTAGTTTGATGAGGGTTGAGGTGTATACTTTGAGTTGTCGACGTCGAAATGCTCGAGGGAGGATAACACTGCCCTTAGAATCTCTTCGCCAAGAGTTATGTACGGGGAATACTGTGACTTAGTCATAATTGACTTCGTACCCAAACTCAGATGACGTTTTTGCGTTATATACCTTAACATGTGCATTGAGACTATAACACCCCTGAATTTCGAGTTGCTAATTAAATTAAATAATATCAAAATTCTACAGAAAATTCGGCAGAGCTCCGTCTGAAATATGGACCGCCTAAAATTCAATTTAGGACTCGCGTCCAAATTATAAACCTGTAAGAATAATCCAGCAAACCAACTTCTCCAAAATCCTTGTCCAGCTCAACAGTCAATACATCCATGCATAAATACCCGAAATCCAAAAGTGTTATTCCACGGTTATTGCAGGAATAACCGTTAAGGATAACTACCTTACTAAATTAATGTTAAAGCAACAACTAATTAAACTATTACAGTCCAACGTGTAAGGTTTAAGTAAATTAATATTTACAACCTTAAGTTCCAAAATGATAATATATATATAGTGCAGCGGAAATAGAACTACTATACTTCAACTAAGCTAGTGGAACGTTGCTCTCAACCCAAACCCCTTTGCAAATCTTCATGTACCTGCATATATCAGGCATGTAGTATCAGCCAAACTGGCTGAGCAAGATTTCATACTAAGAAACCAAACATATATGCAGGTAGGATATATTAACATATCCTACAAATCATTTACTTTCAAAACATAATACGAAATTCAACTTTATAAACTCTTTTTCCTTTCTTTGTATTTCTTCCAAAACGTATACATTCTTTCTTTTCCTTTTTGAAACCAAATCCTTTTTTTTCCTTTTCTTTAACAAAATATATTAAAAGTCTCAAAGTCATAAATCTAGAGAATGGAACAACTTTTATTTCCATTGGGCTAGCTAGGCCCTCCGGATAAAACTAAGACAAAGATCCCTAGTGTGCACACCCTACAAACGGCCAAACCGTAGCAGAAGATCAGAGTCCGAGGTACTGATCAACGTACCCCCACAAACTATTCTATAAAATCGAGCCAAACTCGACAAAGTTCCATTCTTTGAGATGCCACACAGGCAACCCCACAACTTTAAAAACACAAAACTATTTGACATAATCTTTCCATAAACTTTCCTTTAACTTTCTATTTGTGATTCGAAAACCAACATCTCCATCTTTGGAGGAACATCCTCCCTTTCCAACCAAGCTTTCTATTAATGGAGGAACATCCTCCCTTTCAAACCACTTTCAACCAAAATTTGATACATATCTTTTTAAAACTCTTTCTCTAACTACAATAGTTTTAGTAAGAAATCTTACCTTTTGAAATACACCAAATCAACTATCTCAAGCAGTCAATACGGCTCCCCAATGAAACCGGAATCTACAATATAAACATATATGTACTCATTAAGTAATAATAGACTTGGCTTAACTAGTCAATGAGCTTTGCTTAACTCTAGTTTCATAAATTATGAACCTCCTACTTCAAATGACATTACTAACGAATACTAACAATACTAAAATCTCTCTTAGTTTATATAAAAACAACACCTAAGCTTCATTATATATATTTAGATACTTTGGAATCCGTTAGGAAAACATTCAAACTTAAATCACTCGAAACTAGATTATTCAATTTCAGCAGAAACTTAAAATGGCATAACTTCCTCATTCGAACTCTGAATCACGCGTTTCTTGAGCCTATCTTGAGTAGAATTTTGATACGAACAACTTTTGTGAAATAGTATTTTTGCGAAAAACGCCTAGAAACTGTTGAAAAACATGAATTACGAAACTGACCTGTAATTTCTACGAATTTTAACTCTTGTTCATAAACTCATTATTACCATGAAACAATCTCACTCAATCAAGCTACACCCAACATTCATAATCAAAAACCCCCAATTCAATTTCACTTCTAAAAACCCTAACTTCATAAACTTTGAGAAAACTAAAATTAAATTAATAACTTAACTTACCCACTACTATGGAAGATTAATGGTGAAGAAATCTTGTGAAATCGACAATTAAAACGCACCCCAAACCTCAAAACGCACCAAAATACGATCCTCTTGCTGCTCCTCTTTCTCACCGGTCGCGCTGCTACTTCGAGGTTGTTGTGTTGTGGTTGAGGCGCCGGACAGATAGAGAGATTGAAGGTAATATAATTCTTTGTGGGATGAAGATTGTGAGGGCATAAGAGAGATGGAGAGGATGAGTGATGGAGAAGATGAAGATGGAAGGAACTAATGAACGTAATGTCTGATTGTTTTGCTTCCTTTTATTTTCTTTCTCTTTTTTTTTGTTTCATTATTATCCATTTCCCTTTTATACATAAAAGCCACTCTTTTCCTTTTTGCAAATAACTATATAGATATATAAGTGTATAATCTTTCTTATTAATACTTAAACTCTTCACTAAACTTCCCATTAAATTCATACACATTTTTTTTTAAAAAAAATAATTCCTATGTAGAAATATTAAATATGATTAAAAGAAATAATTTATCTTTAATAAAATAAATATTAACTATATTTCCAAAAACTGGGGTGTTACAGAGACGTCTTGTGATTTTGAATTACTTGTATACATTGCCGTGTATAAACATTGAATGTTGTTTGAACCCCTTGTGTACATGGACGCGTACACTCGTTTTGGTTATTTGGAATTCATGTGTACCTTGTCGTGTATACCCATGTTTGATGTTGTTTGTATTCCTTGGTATACCTTGTCGTGTATACATTATTTCTTTGTGTTTGGTTGATCCTATGGACGGCATGGTACTAGGAATTTGGTTTCATTACCTGACGGCGGTATGGTCCTAGGAATTTGTAACTTAACCTTGGGCGGTATGGTCCAATGGTTCACTCACGGGTAGCATGCTCCGTTGAGTTTTGCTATTCGGAAGGGCGGCATGGTCCCCGGATATGCAACGTAGGCCTTTGGCAGCATGGTCCAATGAGTCTTCTCACAGGCGGCATGGTATATTGTGTTTGATTTTGATGGTGTGATTGATGTGCTTGTTTTATGGTTGATTTGGTTATTGGCGTTGAGCTTTCTTTCTATGCATGATTATTGCTTGTGACTTGTTGTATCATGTTTTGCACGTTGTGAATATGCCTTCTTTGCAATGTAATGATGATGCTTCCTGTATTGGGCAGGGAGAACTGCTAGTTATTCCCCACTGTTTGTGAAAGTTGTTGATTTATTATGCAGATGATGATGCTGTTTAGGATCGTTACAGTTTGGACTGGGAATGTCTGGTTTGACCTTGTAAGCAAGGAGGTTGAACCATGGATTTTAGCATTTCCCTTTGGATAATGGATCTTTTACTTTGAGAACCTATGGAGGCTTCTTAGTCATTTTGGAACTTTGGTTTGGAATGAGGGTATGGGACCTCATTTCCACTTTTATACGATGTTTAGAAGTTATTTACTATTTTTAGGTTTATCGTTCATTTTTAGTTTAAATTCTACTCCTTAGAGTAGCATCTCCATCTTAGTGGTATTTCCGCTACCACTAGTTGTTTTTAATTTTATTTAAATTGTGTCTCTTTTCTTTATTGTTTCGGATGGGATGTTACACTACTGGTTAACACCCAGGAACAGATCAAGAAAAAAAGACAGTGAACCATAATAGACGCGCACATCGTCTGACCACAAGAACGTCACGACCATGATTGTCACCCATCACACATGAAGAAGACAATAACGATAATAACTTCTATGAAACCAAGAAGTCACCTCCCGTTTCTAAAGCACGGATAACGACGAAGCCAACTCACATAACATTCTTCTAGGTGCACATCCCATACGAGCATAAGAACAAAGATACAGACGCACGAACCAATATGAAACATATAATAGTTATGCAAGTTACTAAAGGTACGTCAAAATTCGACTACAACAAGTTACAACTACCCGAAATATTCAAATTACCACAAAACATCCAACACAAACCAAACCAAATTATTCAAACATAAAAGAAATTATCCAAATGCTAACTAACCAAATGAAAACGAAACTATCCATAAGAAGACGTAGCCACAGAAACAAAATTATCTTAATATAAGAAGAGAAAAAGAACCAGCCAACCTAACGTTCAGAAGTGTTCTCCACAAACCTCTCAATCACTAGGGGCGCAATGTTCTTCGTCATTGCGTTAGTTTTTTGGCGCCGACTGGACCGCTCCTTCCTTTGCTTGGACGTCCTCTTCAGTCTTGAGAGCTGGAATTTCAGTGAAGTCCGTCTCAAACTAGGCGATTTCGTCGTCAGGTTCCCACTATGCATGAGGTCTCTCTTTAAATTTCTTCATCAACTCGGCCCTGGCCTTCTAAGTGCAATACCCTATTGCGTCCTTTGCCTCTGCCTTGGCTTTCTCAACCTCTTTCACCATCTCCTTAGAATTATTGCTCTCCAGTAGAAGTTTATCTAAGGTCGTCTTAAGTTTCGCCTTCAACGACTTTTCTCTCTCTATAAGATGTCTCATCTCCCCCATGTGACGGGCTAGGCGAAACAAGCTAGCTAAACCAGCTTGCAACCGTGTGAAAAGGAACAATGAGAACACGTCATCCTCGGAATACAAAAACAAGAAAACATATCATAGAGACAAAATGCCACACTCACACCTAAAACACCGACACCTTGCTTTCGACATCAAGTTGAACAGAGGAAGGTTGTCCAAGTTAGACCGAGCTGCTGGAAACAACAATATCTTGACTTCTAGGAGAACGTCCTTCTTATACTTTGACGACGCACCACAATTATCAAGAAATCCAAAATAGGAAGGAGTTGATGGAGGAAGAATTAGAAGAGTAATGGGACGAGCAGCAGAAGGGGCAACAACATTACCACCCGACAAGTTTCAAGCCCGACGACGAGCAAATTGGCTCTTGAGCAGTCACGTTTGCAACAGACCTGGTCGTCATAGTAGTATCCATCGATAACACAAGTTAGACCATTAGAAAAACATAAAGTATAAAAGACGAAGGAAACAGAAAACATAGTTGACCACTCGACATCTGATAAATAGAGGGGATATGTGTAATCCCCGAAATTTATGAATTTTATAAATATATTTAAAGTATTTCTAAATGGTTTTCATATGTAATAGTTGACTATTTTAAAAAGTCAAACGATTACTTAAACATTTTAGATAATCATTCATATTTTATTGGGTTCCACTTTTGAATTTATTAAATGTATACTTGGGTTTTGGGTCAAGTTTAATTAGTTTTTATATATTGGTTGAGGAACCCAAATCACCCATTTGAGTTTGATGATCAACTTAAAAGCACAATTGAAAACCTAAGTACTTGTACTAGGTTTAACAAACCTATAAATATTTCGTTAAACCCCAAAAATGCTCACCCTTATATTATTAACTTTCACTCTCTTTTTATCTTCTCATACCTTCCGCCACCCCCTCTTTTTGTTTCTTTGTGTTTCCAGCGGCCACCCACTCACACTTAACTTCTTGCTTTGTTGCTCCGGCGAGCCACTGCCACCCTCTCGTTCTTGTGCAGCCACGCACACCCTCTCCCTCTCTTTTCTTCACGGTGCAACAGCACAACAACCACCCTCACTCTCTTTGTCTCACCTTTCGTACGCCAACACAACAAACATCAGCAGCGCGTGATCCGCACGCGTCACCGCCCAACCACGCGTCGCTAGCGCGCCCCTTTTTTTCCTTCTTTGTTCCGATTTTTCTTGTGTTCATACCGGTTCTTTCTCATCCCTTTTTCCTCTATAATGTATATTAATTAGTTTTTTTAAATAAAAGTTATGATTTCTAATGTTTAATAAATAAAGTTTGTGACTTTATTGTTTTAATAAATGAAATTCTGACCTTTTATAATTTACAATTTCAAGATATAATTTCAGATTTATTAATTAATATTTAAAGTGATATTTAAATATTAAAGTAAGTACTTTTAAGTTTTTAAAGATACTTTTGTAGTATTATATTAAAGGACATTAAAGGTTGAAACTTCAGTATTTAAAAAGGATTTTCCCACGAGTTTTAGATAATTTTCAAATAATTATAATTGTTGTGAATTAATTTGAGTATGAATTCATGTATATATTATGATTTTGTAGGTAGAAAATTTGCCTTGAGTGATTTCTAGTGTAACATCTCGTCCAAAACCAATAATGAAAAGAGACTAAACTAAAGAAATAAGAACAACTAGAGGTAGCGGAAATACCACCAAGACGGAGATGTCACTCTAAGCAGTAGAATTTAAACTATAAATAAACAATAAACCTCAAATAGTAGTTAAACTCCAACATAAACATATATAAGAAGAATGAGGTCCCATACCTTCATCTCTCACCAAAAGTTCCAAATTTCATAGTAACTTCAAAAGACCTCTAACACAACTATCCAATATCCAAAGAGACAAAAACTAATTTCCGGAAGACAACAAACTAGGCAAAACATAGTAAAAACTACTTGAGTTCCACTATAAAGCTAGTCCTAATTTGTGAGCCATGCTGCTCGTCCATAATGACTAACACGAACTCCTTGTTCACAAGGTTAAACCGCAAAATCCCGGTCCAGATGGTTACAATCCTAAATTGCATCGTCATCTACATAAAAGTCAACAACTTCCACAATCAGTGGGGAGTAACTAGTAGTTCTCCCAACCCCATTTAGGAAACAAAGAATAAACTTAAAGAAGATATAAATAACGCGAAAGACATGACATCGCATAAATATCATGAGCACAACGCACATTACAATATGCATTAGGCCTTAAATAATATACACAAACAAGAGGATACTGATAGGATAAAGTCGTATCACCTATTCAAAGATAAACCTACGGTCCTCTAACTATGGTAGTCAATGGAAGCAGGGTCGAATCCACAGGGAGAAAGAGTTTCTTTAAATTAATATTCAACCAATTCAGCTACTTCAGATGAAATCAGGGAGGAATTAATTAAACTAATGAGTAAGCTAAGGAAGACGGAATAAATCGAGGAACTAACTATGGACTAAAAGTAAAAGGTATTAGGTCGGTCCACCATGCTTATACCGATCAAATAGGGTCAACTACTATCTAAACCTAAGTCAAGAGTCGGGGGATTAGAGCATGTGTTGAGCTATGGTTAAGACTCAACGCTGATAGTTCAACATACGCCGCATGTTCACTAACGTAATCAGAACTACTGATGTGTCCTAGGCCTCTAGTCGTAAGACGGATCTGTGCAAACAACTATTAACCACAAGCAAATTATGAAATTGTACACTGACATTAATTACTCAATAAGAACACATCACAATCACCCTAATCAAGCCCTAGAAATTGATAGATATCTAAATCACAATCATGGTATAAACATGGCTTTCCTATCTAACACCCTAGAAAGAGAACTACTCACTCATAATCGAATTGACAGCAACAAAACTAATATGAAACCCTAATAATTGCATCATGAATAATTAAATAAATAAACTAAGCAATTGATAATAATAAAAGAGATTAAGGTTAGAAAGAATACCAATTGACAGAAAGCAGGAACTTTTATTGAAATCGGAATAGGTTCAATCACCTTTAATCTAATCTAAAGTGTTTGAATTAAACTAAGAACTATGAGATATAACTAGAGTCTAAACTAGAATAAAAGGTGTCTCTAAAATAATGAGGAAAAAGGTATTTATAATGCCCCCTCAAGTTAACTAAAACCGGAAATAAAAGGTGAAAAGTCGCGATAAAATGCCCAGGACCCGATCGGGCCGACTACCACCCGATCGGGCCAAATACCAAATCAGCCTATTTGTCTTCTCTTGGCCCAGCGCAGCAACACAGGCCAAAAGAGATGAATCTTAGTGTCCACCCAATCGGGCCCGAGGCCACCACCCGATCGGGCCTGAAGACAAATAGGCCCAGCAGCTCTATTATACGTAACAACAGCAGCAACAACTTAATTGGAGGGGACCCGATCGGGTCTGGGGACAAGGCTCCTCGCCCGATCGGGTCGGGCAACGCTTGCCCGATCGGGTCCGCATCTTCTATACCCGATCAATATTTCTTCGCCCGATCGGGCCATTTTTGCCCGATCAGAGCACGCAAACCTCCTTTTTGACTCTTTGGCTCTCTAAACTTCACGTTTCGGGGTCTTGGGACCTCCCAAACTACCCATCAAACTCGTGAGTCATCCTACGTGCCCAGTAACATCTCATAAAGCCGTGGTTGCTTCCAAATGGCTCGGGAATAAGGAGAAAGCTCCCTAAAACCTGCAATTCAACACTGAAACACGAAACCACAACTATATACGATAGTTAGCACAAAATAGCTCCCAAGAGCTCCAATGACGCACAAATTAGCTTGTAAATAAGGGAGAAAACTCTATATAATTACGTGATATCAGATGCTCGAAAGCTGAAGAAAACAAGTCCATAAATCATGTAACAATGACAACCACCACAAAGTCAAACACAACAGACCATGCCACCTGTGAGTAAACCCATTAGACCATGCCGCCCAAGGGCCTACATTTGCATATTCGGGGACCATGCGGCCCTTCTGAATAGCAAACCACAATGGATCATGCCGCCCATAAGTGAACCATTGACCAGGTCGCCCAAGGCTAAATTACAAACTCCTAGGACCATGCCGCCCTTAGGATTAACATACAAACAAAAATTCCTAGGACCATGTCATCCTTAGGATCAATAAACCACAAAAGAGGGTATACGTGACAAGATATACAAAGAATCTCATTCAAACATGAGTATACACGACAAGGTATACAAGAAATCCAAAACAACAAACATGAGTATACGCGTCAAGGTATACAAGCAATCCAAATTCATAAGATAACAATATGCACATTTTAAGGCATATAAACACAAAAACGTCGTCTGAGTTTGGGTACGAAGTCAATTATGACTAAGTCATAATGTTCCCCGTACATAACTCTTGGCGAAGATATGCTAAGGTCAGTGTTATCCTTCCCCGAGCATTTAGACGTCGACAACTCAAAGTATATACATCAACATACATCAAACCAAACAATACCAAAAGCTACCCAACAATGTAGGGCACCTACCCTTAGTAAATAAACTCCAAACAGCCCAAAACATGCTCAAACTTATTCAATATAAATGAACAAATCAATTAAAAAACAATTAAACATGTTGTAAACACATTTAGAAATAATTCAAAACTCGAACAAATGGGGAGGCAGAACCTCCATTGCGAGGTGCGACCGAAGTCGCAAGTCGAAAGCTGGCACTTCACGCGGCGCGAGCAGCGCCTGCCTGCTTCTTGCGGGCTAGGCTCATCTCTCCTTCGACGAAAAACCAAGCATATAATACGTTATAGGTAACCAAAATCAAGCCATCCAACATCCAAAAACATTCAGATTAAATCCCTAACATTAGGTTTAAACATCACACTCAATCTATTCCTCAATTTACCATAAAATCCATACTTTACACACTCATTACAACCACCATTCATCACATTCAACAAAGCAAAGTTCGAGGGAAATAACAAGATCATATAAACATGTTCAATACATGAAAATAAAAATATAACAACAATCCTAAACATGATACTACAAAGATATATGTAAATACAATCACCTAAGTTCCACCTAGCATGATTCTAAGTTCTCTAACATGATTCTAAACGTCCTAAGTTCATAATCTATTCCCTAACGTGCTAGAATAATGCTAGTTACCTTATACATCGAGAGGAGTGCATTAAAACGAATGGAGATTACTAGGAAACGCGCCATGCATCACCTTCTTCGAGGCCTAAAGTACGAACGAAAGAATCCCTTAAGAAAAGTCTTCAAAAGCTTCGAAATTGGCTAGCAAAAGGTGTTGAAAAACTGAACTTTAGATGGAGAAAAAATGCAAGAGCTTCCTTTCCTTTTTTTTCTTGATGTTAGGCGTGTGAATAGAGATGTCGGAGAGGAGTGTTTTTCTCCTGATTTTATTCTCAGCACAAGGGAAGTAAAGAGATGGAGTTTAATGGTGGTGTTGATGACCATCATTAGGGGGGTATTATGAGGGTGATTGAAGGGGTTTTCCCTTGGTGTTATTAACATTACAAAGAGGAGGTATTATGTTGTCCAAGGCTCTCCATAAACCCCTAGTAGATCAGATATTTCGACCCCCGATGCCAAGCAATGGATTGTGCGTAAAACGCTACAGCATAGTGCGATCCATGAATTATATGATCGCTCAAAATAAATATATATATATAAGCTAATATTTTTATAAATAAAAATTATAAATATTAACGTAATATAAATATACACTTACTAATCAAATAGATTATACGTTTCGCACATACACAGGCGTTACATTGCCCGTTTAAAACAATCGACGCAAGTACGAGTATTGAAAGTATGCTAAACAATACTACATTTTATTTTACGTTTAAATATATATAAATATTCTTAATATAAAATTTAGGTGTAAAATTTAAGTTTAATGAAATTATAATACTTCCTCCGATTTCTTTTAGATGCTACACTTCTTTATTTGACTTTTCCTTCTCTCTATCTCTTTTCTACCACATGGCTTTCCTCTCTAACTCTCTCACATCAAAAAATTGCGTTGGAGTCTGCAAAAAAAAGTGTAGCATCTAATTTGATACAAAGGAAGTAGTAAATATAATTTAGCGTCGAATATAGTACTTCCTCCATTTCTTTTTAATTGCAACAAAGAGGTATTATTTGTGAGACATATAAAATTCCTTTGTTGCAATTAAAAAGAAACGGAGGAAGTAATATATAACGCTCGAAAATTTCTGAGAAATTCGGGGTGTTACATCTAGGGTCTCTAAAGTGGCCTCTCATTTTGTCTACACAAGGTACATGCATGCCCTTATATGTTAGACTACTATCATGTCCTAAGGTTAGAATTTTGTATAGTTTCATATATAAGGAACCTTTTGTATGGTTCATTTGTCGCTATCAAATATGGAATTATGTGTTGTTGAGCATCCTAATTTCCTATGTTTATTTATTACATGATTGAATGGATGTTTTTATTCAAGAATGTTTAGGAAGAGATATTTATTTATTAATTCGTTGAGGGATTAATAAGTATTCCCTCCGTCTCATATTAGATGATACAGTTTGACTGGCACAAAGTTGCAGGAGTATTATTTGACTAACTTATTTTATTGAGAGTAGTTGATTATTGGTATTTGTTTTAGTATATCAATTACATGTTGGTGGGCTCATATCATAGAGGTTTAGGGTCGGTGGGGTTATTCAAATAATTATATGTGGGACCCATAATATTAAAAACTAATATTTCTATTGTACGCCATGCCATTCATAGAAGTGTATCAACTAATGTGGGAGAGACGAATAAAGGAAATGTATCATCTAATATGGAACAGAGGGAGTATTTATTATAGATTATTATGTTGTTCGCTTATGATTATTTTATTAATTCGCAAAGGCCGAGGACTTTGTGGGTAAGTTGGAATCGGTAATTACTTTGCAAAGACCGAGGGCTTTGTAACGTAAGTTGTATCTTTGTCTTCGGACATTTTGTGTTGATTTTAGTCAACAAATAAATTGACGATTAATTCTTAGTCAATTGGATTTGTTTGATCACGTTATTTAATCCTAAGATAAAATCTCGAATTTGTTGTATTCATGTTGTTTGTTGGATGTCTTTGTTAAAGTCCAACATTGAATAAAATATTAATATTCAAAGTGAAAGTGGATAACAACAACTTTAGACTTGTGCACGCCTAAAGTTCTGGATTAGTATGAGTTGGAGTACATGGTGGTAGCCCATGGCTTTTATTGGGGTCGGATTGATCATTGTAATAGCCTGAATTTTAAGCAGGTTGGGTTTAAAGTAATTATATTAAGTTATTTAAATAGGATTCTAAAGCATTTCAGGTGAAGAGAGTTACTTGGATTGTTAGATGAGTTAAGGTTTCATTTGGTTTTTGGCCCTTAAAATAGATTGGAATACTCTCCAACACCATAGGAGGACAAAAGTGGGTAACATCTACCATTCTTATTGGTTAAAGAAGGTTTTGGAAACCAATAAATAGGTTAGAAAGTCCTTAAGAACCTTATTCATTAAGATTGTGAAAATCGTATAGAGATCGTTTTATCGGGTAGCAACGAACTTCCAGTTAAAGAGCCTTTCGGGGTTGAATCCGAGCTTAGCACCTAACCAAACTTGATATATGACATTATTGGGATGTCTTAAGGGAAAAATGGTCATTTATGCCCAAAAATTACGTGGCTCACTAAGGTAAATTGCTCACTAAGTAAAAACTGGCCAGCTGCAAGTATAGCTCAGACCTATGCTCAAAGAAGGCTGCTTAGCAGCTACTTGGGTGTCGATCTCTTAAAACCCTTTGGGTGCATGAAAGCCAACACCTCAAGCTACCACCACAAGCAAGAGTCTCCCAGAAATACACAGAAACCGACCTTGCCCAGAACCCATTTCCCCCCCCTTGGGTACCGCCAGAACAGGGTATATATACCTGTTCTGGGTTTTCGCCTCTTTTCTCTTCTTTCTTTCTCTTGGACGCCTACTTTTCTTTACATATAACACTTCTGGACATCCATACCAAGTAGTTCAAGCTTTGGTTTCAATCATAAGACCTTAAAATCATATAGAAAACCTTGCTTAAAGATCACATAAGTTGTTGTAAGTTCAACAGATTACACCTCTTGTGTTTAAGCTTAGTTTTTCATATTTAAAAGCTTGTTTGAACTAATTCTTAGCATGATACTGATTCAGGGGAAGCTGTAGGAGTAGTGAAACAATTGGATTAAGAAGTTTCATTGAATAAAGCCTCTTAAGTGAAGGTACACACACCTAGTTTGGTTTTAACCTAGAAAATTCCATACTTATAGTTAGGTGATTGTTTCTTTCTAGTGTGAAGCATGTTTATGAAATGAGCTTACTTATGATGTGTATCTTATTATATGTATATTGAGTATAGAACATGAACATAACATGCTAAGGTTCATTAAAGTTGTTTTATGTGATCTAAACAACGCTTATACACCAAGTTATCGTGTTTATGTTTCCAATTGGGATATGTCAAGTACATGGACTTGTGTAGTGATCGATAATAGGTATACTCTTGATAGAATTATATTTCTAAGTGTTAATCAAGTTTCTAAGGCATAATTGGTTAAGTTCAATCAAAGTTTCTACGTTAAAGACTAGTTTCAAGTATGAAAACTCTATTGTTTCTCAACTACTAAAGTAAGAGTACTTAGAGAGAGTTGATAAAGAACCTATGAGTTAAGGATGGATCGATGAGGATTATGAGTATTGAGTATTAAAGTATGAACTATTAAATATCTTGAATTACAAATATGAAAGTGAGGCGTGAACAGGCACCCGAGTTAGGGCGGGGAGTCCCTAGCTGTTGCCTTGCAGGATGGGCGAAATTATGGCGTTATAGGACATGTCCAGGTTAAGTCTTGCAAGCAGAACATAAAAGGTGGGGTGACGACCCTCAACAGTTTGGAGACAGCTGGTACTGCGTGGTACCCCTCTCCATTCGCGTTCATGCCAAACGATTTGAGTAAATAAAATAAAACTATAGTAACTTAGTTTAATGTGATTATTTGTTATTATAACTATGTGTTAGTTTCAAAATACACCTAAACATGTATTTTCTATTATACAGTGTGTACTCAGCTTTGCTGATTTGTTTTGTCATGTCTATGGCCTGTCACTTGGTGGGTGGCAGAGTCTCATTTTGATGCAGGTTGGTACGAGGATATATAATGAAGGAGTTTACTTTGTAATAGACTTTATGTATTGTAAATTAAGTAATGACTTATATATATGTTTACATAGTTAAGCAAGTGATAGACTATGGAATCTTAATCATGTTTTGGTGGACGTAAGTTAAGGTCTATTGTAAGGACAACTTTGTAAGTATTAAGGATGTAGTTAAAGTTGTGTTTTGAGGTATTTCGATATTCTCTTTCTTATATAATGAGAATGTCATGGTAATAGTCCAAATCTTATATTAATGACGCTTCCGTTGTGAATAACTATGTTGACTAGAGTTTAGTGGAGGTTTGGGCTGTTACAATCATCGTGCCCTATTTTTTTTAAATTAGTACATTGATATTGTTGTCCATGGGGATTACAGAGTCGCACCCATAATTCGTCTACTAAATTAAAGACAAGGTTGGTTGGACAACTCGGTCCATTGAATATTCAATTTATTAATGAATTATTTGGAGTCTTGTGAAGTCAAGTTTAATTTCATGAGTCGTGTATGTTCTTTGCCCCTCCGAAAGTTGCACGAAGATGTTAGTGGTATACCATGACCCTAGACGAGGCAAGAATAGCTTGGATGTGTAATCTACAATGACGGACGGGTGAAAAGGTTAATAAAAACTATAATAATGCCATACAAGGGGAAGATTATTACCTTTGAAGATCCATTTGGACTTGCCAATTTTACCTTCCTCTCCTAAACGTTTACTTTCCACGTAAAAAAACTTTCCATCCATCCTCTTTCATTAGCATCAATCTTTAGAACATTGTTTTCCCGATCTCGCCTCAAATTTTAATTTATTCGACCTTTGCCACAATTTTAATTGTGTAAATGTACCCCAAGTCGGCCAGCATTAACTGCATCCTAGTTACTCAAAGACAACAAATCAAAAGACCTGTAAATTCTCTAAACTAAGGGCATCATTTGGCAGGGGGAGGGTGATAGGTGGAGTAGAGAAAGGAAAACAATAACTGATTCGAAAAGCGTAATCGTAAAAACATACCCAGCCCCTACAAAAGAAGTCAAGCCCTTAGGGGCCACTAAGTCCGCGCATATTCACGTCTTTTAGGAATCCTTGGTTTCTTACTAAATCTATCAGATCGGCTCTGGTGAGGCTACTATACTGTTAAACCCGATTGTTGTGCATACATGAGTGTCCCACATTGGAGAAAGAGGAGAGATAAATCCACTTAATAAGCTTAGGATTTACTCCTCCTATCACCGTATGGTTTTAGGATGGAACCTCCTTGGGCTTGTAAGTGGAACAAACTCTCCTCCTCCTTGTTGGGTTACCCAAGCCCAATTTCTAACCAATCTAAAAATTAACATGGTATCAGAGCCCTGGTTGTGGGTCTCTTCTAAACTGGGTATTAAGCGACTGGAAAGGTTTACCTCGACAGAATGTCCAGCCCCTTAGAGGATTGTTTCTAATTACCTTTCCAATTAGCTCTAAATTCTAAAGACACTCACATGTGAGGGGGAGTGTTAAACCCCATTGTTGTGCACATGTGAGTGTCCCACATTGGAGAAAGAGGAGAGATAAATCCACTTAATAAGCTTAGGAGTTACTCCTCCTATCACCATATGGTTTTAGGATGGAATCTCCTTGGGCTTGTAAGTGGACCAAACTCTCCTCCTCCTTGTTCGGTTACCCAGACCAAATTTCCAACCAATCTAAAAATTAACATATACTGCGAAACTCTATCATCAAGAATTATGCAAGGTTGAAGAATGGTTTGTCATCATGCAAGGAAGAATACAATACTTGATTCTCTGCTTTTGAGTGGGTCATGTAGTACAGATGCATCGAGGTGGCAGCTTGAAGTGGAATGTAAGAAGTGGAAGACAAATAACTTTAGCAAGAATGGCGAAGAGGTGATACAAAAAGAGACAGAAAGGTTACCTGAGAAGAGAAGCTTACAAGAGAGAAGAAGTCTGATGGGACAAGACTTAATAACCCTCCTGATAGCCTTAACAGTCAGAAGAAAGTCGGGGAAGTGGCACTATTTTTCAAGAAATCAAAATTTTATCCCTTTTTTTATTCTAGGCGTACAATTTAGAGAGGAAAATGGGGCAAATTGCTAGAGGTGGAAAAACCGTCCCCCCGTGGTAGAATGTCAAAGGCTCATGATGTGTGTCTAGGATGAGTGACGTGGCTGAAATCTAAACCGTTGAAGAATACATGACCATTATCCATAACAAAATTGACTCACTCCAACGACGAAGAAGGAGAGATTAGCATGGATCCGTTGATTTTAGCGAAAATGTTGGAGTACAGGACGTTTATGTATTTGTTTAAGCTAATTATATAAATATGGTATTTGTTCATTGTTGTACTAGACTACGACATTTATACTATAAAAATGTACTTGATATCACATCAATAAAAAGATATGCGTTCTACTTACATTCTCATTATTCTTCGATAATTTGTTGTTACATTCATATCCTTTTATCTTTGAAGCTATTGAAGTGTCGGCCTAATAAACCCGATAAATTGCCCGACTAGCATTACTTTATCCAAAACGGGAAATACGTTTAGGGGTCGTGCCGTGGCATCGAGATTGTAGTAGTAGGTGCGCAAGTGTTGTGTTAAGGGGTTGTGAAGGTGGTATGAAGGTGGTAGAGATGGGCTAGTGTAGGGTAGTTATTTAGAGGTTGGATGGTCAAAGTAGATGGTTAAGAGTTTTAAAACCCACATTCAAGTTAGAGGGATTTGGAGTAATGGAGGGGAGAGAGAGAAAGCAAACCCCCTATACCAAACAACTTTTAAGGGAATAGAATGAACCTATTCTCTTTCTCTTTCACCCTCTTATCAAACGCCCCCTTAAAGCTTTTAAAGATTTAAGTTTACTTTTTCTGACGTGAAGAGTTAAGTTACTTGAGAAACTCATGTTATAGAAATATTAATTCCTTTATATAGTTCTGGTTTGGTGCGATACTACTGTACTATTACTAGCTAATGTGCTACCCCCTCATGGAAATATTGGATCTGACATTGCGATTGGGTCATACCTTGGAAGCTATGAACATGTAAAATGGACATTAAGAGATTCTTTTTGATTTTTTTAAAATATGATCTCATTTAAAAGTATGAGATTATATTAAGGTAAGAAGAATTAATAATCCTCTGGACTGCCTTCGCACAGCCCCCCATCCAAAGGCCCATTACAAGCCATACACCCCCCAACCCCCTCTCCCCAAATACCAATCAAATGATTGGGGTAAGAATTGATCCCTGGACCAAGCTAGGGAATAAGGGGAAGGCTCACCACTTGAGCTAACCTCAATCTTAATCTCAAAAAGATTCATTTTGATTGTTAGCATATACTTCTAATCGGAAGTATAGAAGACCAACTATTTAGTATGACGTTGCAAACAAAACTATATACTTCCTCTGTTTCTAAATATGTAACACACTTTCCTAATGTGGAAATGTCACAGTAAGTGACACCAAGCTCAAAACAAGATATTTTAAATGATAAATTTACATGATTACCCTTACTCAAGCAATATACTTTCCTCCATTTCTAAATAAGTGACACACTTTCCTTATATGGAAATGTCACAATAAGTGACACCAAGCTCAAATAAGACATTTTAAATGATAAATTACATGATTACCCTTACTCAAGCAATATATATCCAATTGTTTATTTAGTTAAAGAACCCTTTCTCTTTTAAATTGTGGTCCCAAACTTTCTCTCTCTAGCCTTCTTGGTTTTCTCCCACTTTCTCTATGTTCCACTTATTTAGATATGGAGGAAGTAGTATGTACCTAATTTTATTAGGGCTATTTGCTTTTAATAATGCAATATTTTTGTGGTTTGCAAATAATAAATCTACCTTTTGATTATTCCAGAATATAGCAACATTTATACCCCATTAACTATTAGTAGGATAAAATGAAATTTTAGTTGAAGATTTGGTAATTTATTTTCTTTTTATATGTTCTATGCAACCTTTATAGCAACCTTTTGACCAATGGTTAAGAGAAAAGTATTCAAATTTACCTATTTAAAGATTTAATTAATTTCATAATATCCTACTTAAAGTTAATGGGGTATAAAGGTTACTATATTATGGAATAATCAGAAGGTTGTTTATTATTTGAAAATCGCCAAAATATTGCATTATTAGAAGCAATTATTCTATTTTATTATTGATAGTAAAACAAATTAGCCAGCTCATTGCTTCGAATAGAGGGAACTATAGAAGACCAACTATATAGTATGATGTTGCAAAGAAAAAATATATGATATGTACCCTTTTTTAGTTGTAAAAAGAATTTGTTCTGCAGGGCCACAATTCAACACAAGTCCATCCAATATGGGTTAGGCACTTGAGAGTAAGGAGGGAGGATAATCAGATTTTCCTACCTTTAAAGTGCCCCTAGTAGGGATTGAACCCCTAACCACAAGGTTGGAATGACTCTTTCCTCACCAGAAGACCAAGAATTGATTAGTTATACTATGTACCTAATCTATATAAATATTTCCTTCTTTTCTAAATAAGTGGAACATAGAGAAAGTGGGGGAAAAACCAATAAGGGTAGAGAGAGAAAGTTAAGGACTACCAATTTGTGAATTTTGTTCAAGTTATGCTTAATTTAAAAATAAAATACCATAGGTGAGATGGTTAATTGTTAAACGTACCATTAATTTATGGTTTACCGTTACAATTAACCGCTTATTAATAGTAGGTCATGGTTACTAAACTATTGTAACCATTATAATAGGTAATCGTCTCGTTAAGCTAAACGGGACTATTTAACAGTCTGCGAACACCCCTAAGCTGGGAAGAAGGAGATCCAACCATCCCTCCACCATACTATTCGCTTCTTTATCAAGATTAATTAATGATGATGTATGAATGAAAACCAAGAGTTATGTTAAAAAATTTGAAATGCATATTATAAATGTTGCAATGCCTTGAATTATGTGTTGGTTCGAATAACCCAACACGGGAGTCTAACTTTTTCTGGTTGTATAAAGTTTAGTAAACCTTATGTTTTTGTTTTGGGTGTCTTTGCCCGTTATGATTAGGTTAACTGCTAAGGGTGTTATATAAACCCTTAGAGTTAACTTATGTCTCACTCACTAACTTTATTTGGCCTGTACACCAAGGCCGGAACCGGAGGAGAGTCTGACCATACATAAGCCCACACGGGGTTCCATTTGAAAACCAATTGGTGATAGGTGGAGTAGCCTATAAGACTTATATGTGAATCATCCTACCCTTCTTCTTAGATGTGGGATCACAAGTGTAACACCCCGTAATTTCACTAGAAATTTCGCGTGTTAATTTATATGTTTTACATTGTTATTTATAAATCTAAATACAATTTCATTTATAAAATTATATTCTATTAAATAAATGGTCGTATTTGAAACCGGAAAATATTTCGGTGGACAATGTATTGTGCATACGTACCTTAATTTCAAAATGTGTTTAGTCGGTGGACGCCTAATTATTTTACGATGCTCATAGTATTTTTATTTTATAAATTTGCATAGGTTTTACCTATTAAGCTAAATTATCTTTAAGACTACTAATTTTGATTTAGACCCTTGCTTCTTAATTTAACTTGTGTTCTTTGATTTCATTTTATGTTTTTATTAATTTATTTAGTTATATCATATTTCTTTAAACTTATATTTTATACGGACTAACTATCTATAAAATTGCTCCGACGAGTTGATCAGTAAATTAAGCTATATCTTAATGTTATTTATTTTAAGTTGAGCTTATTTTGATATATGAAAATGTGATCATACATTTTATTATTTTTATTATTATTATTGAGCGTAATATTTGAGTTAGTCTTAGTTAGGCTAATGTGTTGATTTAGCTTAATCATTCTTTTTGCCGACCAACCATGTAACGAACTTTATTACACCACTTTATTCCATTAGGGCCGAAAAGCTTGGCCATCTAGAGGCTCCTAGAAGACTCCAATAAAGCTGTCCATCCTTTGCTTTGTAACACTAATGCAATCCAAGGGTTACACCCCTTCATTTACCCTCATAAACTACCATAATCATGGCCATAATTTACCCTCATTAACACCTATTAAACCCCCTATTAAACCCCTCCCTTTTGCTGTCCATATAATCAGATTAAGAGAGCCATTATCTTCCCTTTTTGCCTTCCCACACGCATCACCTCAAGAAAGAAAGGAAGAGAGAAAGTCTTCCCGTTTTTCCCCTGCACACCCTCACGAAAATGGCAATGGCCGGAGATCTAACCGTTGGATCGTCTTCAAATTTGGACAGAATGTTCTTAACATCCAGACCTTCCCTTTGACTGGAGGAATTTTTAATCCGAGCTTTAGAACACCGTAAATCAGGGTCGGAACGCCACTGACTGTTTTAGAGTACCCTAAAGTTGTTTAAGATGGATATACTTTGTTCAATGGAGGAGAAGTCTTCAAGGGAGAAGAAGTTTTTGATGATCCGCACGTTTTCTAGGCTATGGTATTATGTTTTGCGGCACTCCTTTCGAAGATCGAGGTAACTAGCGTTTTTCTAGTTCGATAGGGAATATATTTTGAACTTAGGTTGTTACAATCGCGTTAGGGAACCTAGATTCATGTTAGGTGGAACTTTGATGATTTATGATTATGGTTCAGTGTAGTATCATGATTAGGAAGGTTGTGTTGTGGTATTTCCATGTGTGAACGTGTGGTTATGTTCATGTTGTTAGTTCTTGTTAGTCGGTTTGTCAAGTTTGATGTTTTGTTGTTATGTTGATTGGAGTAACTTGATTAACTGTTGGAGTTTGAGTTTTGGTTGTTGGTGATGCTTAGTATCATGCTAGGGTGTTTGTTTTGGTTGAGTTGGATGTGATTTGGTGTTGGTTTGGGTGCTTGAGACTTGATGTATGTTTGATGGACGAAGCGAGTGCGTACGACCACAGCCCGTAAGCCACGAGCAGTGGAAGCTCGCGACCCGCGACCACGGTCGCACCTCGCGACGAGGGTCTGCCCTCCTTGGTTGCGTTTTGTTGATTAATTTTCCTTTGAGCTTACAACATGTTTATATGTTGGGTGTTGGATTTATGCATGTATGTTAAGCATGTTAGAGCACGTTTGATTTGGTTTGAGTTGTTTATTTAAGGGAATGTACCCTAGTTGGTTGGGTAGTTTTGGTTGTTGCTCGGTTTGTCGAGTGTTGTGGGCCTATATTTAGAGTTGTCGACGTCGAAATGCTTGGGGGAGGATAACACTGCCCTTAGTATCTCTTCGCCAAGAGTTATGTACGGGGAATATTGTGACTTAGTCATAATTGACTTTGTACCCAAACTCAGATAACGTTTTTTGTGTTATATGCCTCAACATGTATGTTTTGATGTCTTATGGAATGGATTTGGTGTATACCTTGGCGTGTATACGTAGGTTGGTTGTTTGAGTTGCTTGGTATACCTTGTAGTGTATACCCATGTTTGTTGTTGTTTGGATTCCTATGTATACCTTGGCGTGTATACGTATGTTGAATGTTTGCTTTGCTTTGTATACCTTGTCGTGTATACTCATGTATGGATGTTGATTGGATTCCTTTGTATGCCTTGTCGTGTATACATTGCTCTTTGTGTTTGATTGATCCTATGGACGGTATGGTCCTACGAATTTGTGTTTGATTGATCCTATGGGCGTCATGGTCCTAGGAATTTGTTTGTTTCCTGAGGGCGGTATGGTCCTACGAATTTGTTTGTATCCTGAGGGCGGTATGGTCCTTGGATTTGGTTACTTAACCATGGGCGGTATGGTCCATTGGTTCACTCACGAGCGGCATGGTTCGTTGAGTATGCCATTCGGCAGGGCGGTATGGTCCTCGAATGTGCATTGCTATTCGGCAGGGCGGTATGGTCCTCGAATATGCATAGTAGGCCTTGGGCGGTATGGTCCAATGAGTCTACTCACAGGCGGTATGGCCTGTTGTCTTTGAATTAATGTGTGCTTGATTGTGTGTGCGATGATTTGGTTTTGGGTACTTAGTTTCCTCTTCACGCATGTTTGTGATTATGTTATCGTAGCATGTTGCACATGTTTTGGTTATGTCACTTGTGGTGTTGTCTTTGGGGTGTTTCTACCTTCTCTAAGTTTATTATTTGTTCCTGTTTGTACTGGGAGAACTGCTAGTTACTCCCTACTGATTGTGGAAGTTGTTGATTTATTATGCAGATGTCGATGCTGTTTAGGATTGTTACGGTTTGGACCGGGAATGTGCGTTTTGGCCTTGTGAGCAAGAAGGTGGTGCTTGTCATAGTGGATGAGCATTTTGAGTCAGGGATTAGGACTTACTACTTAGAGGGTTTTAAGTAGTTTTCCTTTATGTTTTGTCTTACGTTTTCAACTACGAATTTGGTTCGTTTCTTTGGATTTTGGATCACGTTACCTTGAGGTTTCTTTTGGAGTTTTCTTGGATATTTTGGAACTTTGGTTGGAATGAGGGTATGGGACCTCATTTCCCTTTATATATGATTATCGGAAGTTGATTATCTTATTCGGAGGATTTATGTTTATTTATAGTTTAATTCTACTCCTTAGAGTAGCATCTCCGTCTTAGTGGTATTTCCGCTACCACTAGTTGCTTTATTTTATTTAATATTGTCTCTTTTGTTCTTTGTATCGGACGAGATGTTACAACAAGTGGGTATTATCCTTAACACTCTCCCTCACTTGCGAGCCCATCTTTAATTTGCAATCTGTATTGAATATAAACATCCTCGTTGGGCCTTCTATATGGACTTCTAGCATGAGGTCAAATAACCCCTACTTGTGGCAATCACAAAAGTGTTGGGCAACCTGCTCCAAATAGTCTTCAAATCTTCTCTTGTTGCATTCTTCGGACAATTGGACCCTCCCTAGTTGGGACTGATAATGGTTCAGGTTCGTAGTCTCTGATACCATGATAAACTTCATTGGGCTTGTACACTAAGGGTTGCTCTGGAGAAGAGGCTGACCACACATAAGCCCATACGGGGTTCCATCCTAAAACCAATTGGTGATAGGAGGAGTAACCCATTAAACTTATATGTGAATCATCCTCCTCCTCCTTCTTAGAGGTGGGATCACAAGTGGGTATTTATCCTTAACAAACTAACAAATATGTAATGAATATTCTCTCCTAATAAAATTATTCTCTCTCTGTCTCGTGTAAGTAGCTAGCACATTGCTAGTGAATCACGTTAATCTCTTTGTGTTCTTTATTGATTTCATCCTGATTCATTATGGTCGATTCAATCAGTTACAATAATAAATGAATCTTTTTAATAATATTTTTATATTAAATGATATTAGTTATCTTTAACGACTAATAAAGAGTAACACCTTATGACTTCGCTCGAGCCTAATACTAGTTTTATTATTTATAGTAGAACAAATTATCAAGCTCGTTGTGTTATCCTTTCAAAACCTGGAACTTTCAATAATACAATGTGAAGCAGGTTTATTGTGCAACGCGCCGCACACTTAAGAACAGTACGATGTTGGCGCGTGCACACCAAACACTGACGTCCAATAAATCTCTGCGCCTCTCTCCACCATTTGGTCCCTCGTCCGCCGCTTCGATGCTCCTGAACTCTACAAACACTTCGTCCGCAGTGTGACGTCATCTCCGATGGCGGTGAACTCGGCACTCTCTGACGAGTTTGCGTCGTCCCCGATCATGGTGAGTGTTGAAAATGGTGGGTTTATAGTCGTAGTTCATGCGAATGATGTAAGTTTTGCGAAGGGGAAGAAGAGGAAGAGGAAGAGGAAGAGGAAGAGGTGATGGAATTGAGGAGAGAGAGTGTGAGGAAGAGGAAGAAGCAGATCTTGAGTTTGGACGCCATTGTTGGAGTAACTGATAGTAAGTAATGGAGGAGAGAGAGTGTGGGATTTTTACAGTGAGAGTGTGGGATTTTTACAGTGAGAGTGTCATGGGGAACAAGGGTGGGAATTATTAAGAGGGTTACTAGTTATTTTGGTGGGGGTTACTTAGTAGTTTAGTAAGGGTTATTTGGTATATAAAGGGAGTTACTAGGTACTTAAGTTGGGGGTTACTGGGTAGTTTAATAAGGCTTAATTGGTATATTAGTAGGGGGTACTAGATAGTTAAGTTGAGGGTTACTATTTATAAAGGGGGGGTTACTAGTCATAAAGGGGGGTACTAGTTATAAAGGGGGGGTTACTATGTAGTTAAGTTGGAGTTGCTAAGTAGTTTAATAGGGGTTACTAGTTATAAAGGGAGGTTACTAGGTAGTTTAATAGGGGTTACTTGGTATATGAGTAGGGGGGTTACTAGGTAATTAAGTTGGGGGTTACTAAGTATTTTAATAGGGGTTATTTGGTATATGAATGGGGGCTTACTAGGTAGTTAAGTTGGGGGTTACAAAGTATTTTAATATGGGTTACTAGTTATAAAAGGGGGTTACTAGTTATTTGATGGGGGTTACTTAATAGGTTACTAACTGCTCGTTATTAAGTATGCGTCCGCCACACCATTAATAAATGATGTGATGGGCCACATATGAGAATTTGTTATAATGTGAAATCATAGGTCATTAAAGAAGTAAATGATACTCCAATGTGTGCATACACATGCACTAATGGTCGGTTGTTGGACTCCACATAATTCAAGAAGGTGATGTTGAAGAAGGGCGATGTGGTCGTTTTACACGTGATTTTTCATTTATCATTGAGTAGATTAGTAGACTGTAGAGTAAAGTTCCGTTTATTTTGACGAAAATATTTTTTATAGAAAAGCTATTTCTAAGTAAAATAATGTTCAATAGGAAATATGATTATAAAATATATTTTTCTTTGCTTATTTGATGATAAAAAATTTAGGGGAAGGAAATGGGAGTAAAAGGGGTTGGAAGGATGGAAGGAATGAACAAGCAGAAGCAAAGTGTATGTTGGAAAATGTAGTATACCTCAATTAGAAAATGAAAATGGTTTTCCCTTTTAAGGAGAAATTCCCACATATGAAAAAATGATTTTCCTCTCGTTGACAAAACAAATAGGAAAAATTGACAAGAATAATCCCAACTATTGTCGTTTTTTTAAAATAATCTCAACTATGAGTTATTCTACAATAATCCAAATTATTGAACGTACCTTCCCAAATTAATTCAAACTTCATTTTTCTTGCCTTCAATGATCCATTTTGGAACTACTATATATAGTACAATTAAGAGTTTGAATTATTTTGAGAAGGTATCCCCAATAGTTTTTATTCTATAATAACTCATTGCTGGGATTATTTGAGCGGAATGGTCGTGATTTGGATTATTCCTGTCAAATTTTCCAACAAATACAAGTAAAAGTAAAGACAATGGAAAATCATTATCCAAAAAATATTTTCCTCTAAGATAAACAGAGCCTTAACGACTTATTGAAACGCAAAAATAGATGACCACAATACTAATAAGTTTCTAGTCTTGACAATATTCGAGGTAATAAGAATCAATCTCCAAACATTTAGTTTTCTATCACTTTGCATAACCATCTATTCTTACTTTAAACGTGCTATCCTAGTGGGATTGAAATTTCTTAATATTACATGTTTGGAAATAAGTTTTTCATTATCATAATATCTAATTTTTTCTGCAAATTACATATGATTTATCTGTCATTGCCATAATTTAGTGCACCTATAAAGTGCCTCTGAGGAGGGTATGCTCACCATTCATTCTATCAAAATAAGATAATATAATCTTTTGTCATCAACCAAAGATAATGCATGCATCCATCCATAACGCCTTCCAAGCTACAAAGGTCTGCAAGCATGGTAGATAATGACATTTGTATTAACTGCTACCTACCGGATGAATTGCTCATGGACTAATAGGGGTATATAATAAATAAAATTTACTTCCTCCTATGCCCCAGCTACCATATTTTTATTTTTTTTTGACAAGGATACAAACAAAGAACTAGGGGATACAGCGCGCCTGAATAACAAGCACGTGTGCATCCGTAACAAAAGCACGAGAAACTTTAGTACAAACAAAGGAAGTAAAAGTAGAAGCAGTCATAATGATGGTAGAAAGAAGCTGCTGGAGTAAGGCATCGCATGTTGAAGGCTGAGACATCTGCGAGACCACCTGCTGTGAGTCAACAGCAACCGACAAAGAAGGACACCATCCTTTAGCTGCCCGGAGGCCTATTAAAAGTGCAAGTAGCTCCGCATGTTAAGGAGATAAAGCAAAAACTCTATTCGACCCAATGAGGCATTGATCTTGGAAAGTAATTTTCCATCCCACAGCAGCACAAATGGAACCATTAGTCGACTGTTTCCATGCTCCATCAACTATAAGTCGGGCAAAGGGAGACCGAAGAGGAGCCCCTATAAAATACGTAGGAGGTAAAGGTATCGGATGTCCTCGAGCAGGAGCAGCTGATGTGGTAGGTATGGTGGTGAACCGTGCAATCAGAGATTGTTGAAGTTGGAGAATTGTCAGCGGTGAACATGCTACCTGTTGGAACTGAATGGAATTTCGGTGACACCAGATTGCCCATGGTAAAGTGACAAAGGATAAAAGAGGGGAGCCCGGGGACTAAGGTAGGCGGATTAAATACAAGAAAAATTATTTGAACCAGTCGGACAACCCCATATGACTTACCGTACTGTGAATTCCAATAAGGGAAGCAACCCATAGTCGTGTTGTGAAGTCACAATCACGAAAGAGGTGAGCTTTTGTTTCTTCAGCCGAATCACAAAACAAGCAAGATGGAGAGATCGCTATATGCCGCTTTCGGAGATTATCTTTTGTAGGTATAATATTATGTAAAAGTCGCCAGAGGAAAATCTGTAGACGAGGTGGAAGGTTCTGTTTCCAGAAAACCAGCCAGAAACTATCATTGGTCGCATCTGGAACTCCATGTAGTAACCACCAATAACCCAACCGAGTGACAAACTCACCATTAGGAATGCATCTCCAAAACAATTGATCAATTTGTGAGGACGGGCCAGGAGGGAGGGGAAGTACAAGGATACGTTGGGCAGTGGCTATTGAGAAGGAATGCCAGATCAAGGGGGCATGTGATAGGTTTTAGTCGTATCACCTAATCAAAGATAAACCTATAGTGCTCTAACTATGGTAGTAAATGGAAGCAGGGTAGAATCCACAGGGAGAAAGAGTTTCTAAATTAATATTCAACCAATCAGTTACTCCGGATGAAATCAGATAAGAATTAACTGAACTAATGATTAAACTACAGAAGACGGAATAAATCGAGGATTTAACTATGGACTAAATACCTAGGGTATTAGGTCGGTCCACCGTGCTTATACCAATCAAATAGGATCAACTGCTACCAAAACTTAAGTCAAGAGTCGGGGGATTAGAGCACGTGTTGAGCTATGGTTAAGACTCAATGCTCATAGTTCAACATACGCCGCATGTTCACTAACGTAATCAGAACTACTGATGTGTCCTAGGCCTCTAATCGTAAGACGGATCTGTGCAAACAACTATTAACCACAAGCAATCAATGAAATTGTACACTAACATTAATTACTCGATAAGAACAAACCACATCACAATCACCCTAATCAAGTCCTAGAAATTGATAGAAATCTAAATCACAATCATGGTATAAACATGGCTTTCATATCTAACACCCTAGAAAGAAAACTACTCACTCATAATCGAATTAACAACGACAAAACTAATATGAAACCCTAATAATTGCATCATGAATAATTGAATAAATAAACTAAGCAATTGAGAATAATAAAAGAGATTAGTGTAAAGAAGAGTACCAATTGACAGAAAGCGGAAACTTTTATTGAAATCCGAACAGGTTCAATCACCTTTAAACTAATCTAAGTGTTTAAACTAAGCTACGAACAATGAAGAATAAACTAGAGTCTAAAGCAGTAAAAGGATGAATAAAAGATGTAAAAACCGATCTCTCTAAATAATGAGGAAAAAGGTATTTCTAATACCCCCTCAAGTCTAATTAAAATGGGAAACAAAAGTCGAAATCCGCGTGAAAAGGTGCCAGACCCGATCGGGCCCGAGCACAGTACCCGATCGGGCCGAGACACAAAAGTCATCAGCTCTTGCTCCTGGGTCAGCGTAGCAGTGCAGCAGTGTAAAGGCGAGGATTACGACCCACCCGATCGGGCCCAGCAACATCACCCGATCGGGCCAGGCAACAAAATGGGTCAGCTGGCTTCCCTCGAAAGCAGCATCATAATGAGATGTAGCAGCCATCGACCCGATTGGGTCGGGTGGTGACAGCCCGATCGGGTCCGGGCACATGCGTGCTCGCCCTATCGGATCGGGCATGCCTTGCCCGATCGGGTCCACAACTTCTATACCCGATCTATGTATTTTCGCCCGATCGGGCCATTTTTGCCCGATCAGAGCACGGAAATCTCCTTTTGGCTCTTTGGCTTTCTAAACTTCACGTTTAGGGATCTTGGGACCTCCTAAACTACCCATAAAACTCGTGAACCTTCCTACGTGCCCCGTAACATCTCGTAAAGTCGTGGTTGCTTCCAATTGGCTCGGGAATAAGGAGAAAACTCCCTAAAACCTGCAATTCAACACTAAAACACGAAACCACAACTATAAACGATAGTTAGCACAAAATAGCTCCCAAGAGCTCCAATGACGCACAAATTAGCTTGTAAATAAGGGAGAAAAGTCTATATAAATACGTGATATCAAACTCCCCTAAGCTAAACCTTTGCTTGTCCTCAAGCAAACAGATTATGAACATGGAATAGATTGCCTCACCCCATAGATAAAAACAAATCAAAGCTCAAAACATTTTCAAGACTAAGAATCGTTCAAGCAGGCAAAATTCAAGTTTGGCTAATCAAATCCATCCAACCACCAATCATTCAAGCAATTTATCAAGCTCAAGCATCCACAAGGCATACAAGTCCTGAAAAGGCTCTCACAAGGGTGTCATTCCTCTCAATTTTGTGGCAGGCAAAGAATGTGCCCGAACACTCACCAACCCAACCAAAAATACCCTTCCCACTCACACTCTCACGTGTTTAAGAAGGTTCAATGACGCTCATCCTAGTAAAGTCGACTCAATTAGCAGAAATACTCTTTAACTTTGACAAACTGACTCGAAATCAATCAAATGAACAATGTAGACACAAGCTCAAGAGGACTTTATAGGGTTGTAATGGGGCTTAGGTAAGAGGTAAGGGATACTTTTGGGTAATGTGGTGGAAAAACCAAGAAAGGGGGAGCATGTTACATTCAAACAAGGCCTCAGATGGCCTACACAACTCCCAACAACACCATAAAACCACACAAAGTAACCCAACTCTCATAAATCAATGAAAAGCTCATAACAAACCCAATTATCAAGCAATGAAGCGAATATTTCTTTAAGAACGTACGTGAATGAAAGAACTTCGAATTCTTTTTTCATTTTAGTTCATTTTTCTGAACTTCATTCATGCAACTCTAAACTTGCTTTTTCTTTTCTTTTTCTCACTCTCAAACCACAGCAAATACACTTTAAGTTCCTCAACAACCAAAACCAAATCATGAAACCAATCTCAAACTCAACCCATACAAAAGCTCCCCCAAGCTAGGCTTGGAAATAATATGAAATGAAGGCCATGGGCTCATAATAGGGGTCTAAGTAACAAGAAACAAGTCATTAGGCTCAGCGGGGCTAAGGAGGATAAAAGTATATCAAAAATTCACTCTGAGGCTCAAGAATCTGACAAAAGAACGCCTCTATCACAGCTAACGCTACAAGTCATCGAATACCAAGTACGAAGTCAAAGTCAAGATCAATCCACTAAAGAGGAACTAACACACAAGAGTAGACTGGATAATAGTATAAATCCAATAGGCTACAAAGATGCCTCACAGTCTAACCAATTCAGGTATGCAGCACAAAGTGGTCTAATGTAATCCAAAAATGCTCGAAATCATTGCAATCAAACATCAAATCATAGCCTCAAGATCACAAATGCCCAGCTATCCAGAAAACAAAGTCAAATCATTTTCAAATAGAGCACAACAAGGGGCACAGGGAGGCAACTAAACCAGTCATGGGAACCATATTTTTTTTTTATTTTTTCAGTATTTTTCGAAAGCAGTAAATCTATCCTAGAAAGCACTAAAAGAGATAGAGAGTACAAACAGGACTCCTCCCCCAAGCTGAACTTGGCAGTGTCCTCAATGCCAAAAGGTGATAAGGACTATGCTAAGAGGAAAAACAATGTTAGTGCCCTCACTCTCGCTCACAAAAAGAAAAATAAAAAGAAAAGGAAAAGGGAAAGAAAAATACGAGTTGTCTCTCGCACAACGCTAGTTTATAAAGGTCCCGCACGACCATAATCCTCCATCTCATTGGAAGAGTCCAATGCCTTGAGTAACTTATCAAATGCGCCTGCGAACATGTCATTGAGCACTAGATATGGCTTGATGACAAGAGCATCTATCTTCACATAAATAATATCAGAGAAAACGAATGATTTGTGAAGATAAGTAAAATCAAAATAAAAAGGAGAAAAGAAGGACAATGAACAACTTCCCTTTGGTGGCGTAGGTTGTGAGAATCTCAAGGAGAGAATAGGAGCAACCGCAACTGTGAGAAAATATGGGGCATGGCGAATAGGGAGAGAAGGGACAAGATCAAGTCTATGTGAAGATGGAATATAGGGACAGGGAATAATAGGCTCAACCTTGACGGTTTTACTTACAATTTCACCATCCTCAATAATGGGCTCGTCAACACAAGGGCTCTCAACTAAGAGTTCCTCCTCTATCAAAACATTCATTACATCCACACTCCCCTCAGTCTGATCATTCTCTTCAATATCAGGAGTCAGATTATTATCATTCACCTCTAATATGGCATTCTCGGCACAATCATCATCATAATCATTATCATCATAAATCGCCCGTTGACTATCAAGTTGCATAGCAAGCGTTTTTTCATAATTTGAGACATGTGTGATGTAACACATCAAGTCTTGATTAGATTTTTCAATTCGTTGTGCGAGGTGACACATCAAGTATTGATTAGATTTTTCAATTCGTTCACCACAAGACTCAATCATCTGCTTAAGTAGATCTAGACTCTCTGAAGACTCAGATTATGAATAATTATGGACTCCATGTGGGTCAGAATAAGTATAATCAGTTGCATAGGACTCCTTAGGGAAATGGTTAATATCATGAAAATTCATGCACAAATTATTTGGATATTGACAATAAGAATATGCATCAGACACATAACCATTGTAATACCCATTATCAAAATTATATTGCTCTTGCAAATTAGAATTCCCATTATTATAGTCTTGCCCCTGATAATTGGAATATCCATTATTATTGTCATATGGCCCTTGAAAATTGGAATATCCATTATACTTATTATATTGCCCCTGAGAATTAGGATAACCTTCCCCATACGAATTATAAACCGGCCACTCCATATAAACTCATGAGTAAGAGAGAAAGAAATAAAGAATTTACAAAAATAAGATATAAAAAAATTTAAAAAAAAATATTTACACAAGAAAAGTAGTCTGAATAACCGAACAAAAACTAAGAAAACTAGCCGTCTCCCCGGCAACGGCGCCAAAATTTGATAGGTTTTAGTCGTATCACCTGATCAAAGATAAACCTACAGTCCTCTAACTATGGTAGTCAATGGAAGCAGGGTCGAATCTACAGGGAGACAGAGTTTCTAAATTAATATTCAATTAATCAGCTACTCCGGATGAAATCAGATAAGAATTAACTGAACTAATGATTAAACTACAGAAGACGGAATAAATCGAGGATTTAACTATGGACTAAAAACCTAGGGTATTAGGTCGGTCCACCATGCTTATACCAATCAAATAGGGTCAATTGCTACCAAAACCTAAGTCAAGAGTCGGGGGATTAGAGCACGTGTTGAGCTATGGTTAAGACTCAACGCTCATAGTTCAACATACGCCGCATGTTCACTAACGTAATCAGAACTACTGATGTGTCCTAGGCCTCTAGTCGTAAGACGGATCTGTGCAAACAACTATTAACCACAAGCAATCAATGAAATTGTACACTGACATTAATTACTCAATAAGAACAAACCACATCACAATCACCCTAATCAAGTCCTAGAAATTGATAGAAATCTAAATCACAATCATGGTATAAACATGGCTTTCCTATCTAACACCCTAGAAAGAAAACTACTCACTCATAATCGAATTAACAACGACAAAACTAATATGAAACCCTAATAATTGCATCATGAATAATTGAATAAATAAACTAAGCAATTGAGAATAATAAAAGAGATTAGGGCAAAGAAGAGTACCAATTGACAGAAAGCGGGAACTTTTATTGAAATCCGAACAGGTTCAATCACCTTTAAACTAATCTAAGTGTTTAAACTAAGCTACGAACAATGAAGAATAAACTAGAGTCTAAAGCAGTAAAAGGATGAATAAAAGATGTAAAAATCGATCCCTCTAAATAATGAGGAAAAAGGTATTTCTAATACCCCCTCAAGTCTAATTAAAATCGGAAACAAAAGTCGAAATCTGCGTGAAAAGGTGCCAGACCCGATCGGGCCCGAGCGCAGTACCCGATAGGGCCGAGACACAAAAGTCATCAGCTCTTGCTCCCGGGTCAGCGTAGCATTGCAGCAGTGTAAAGGCGAGGATTACGGCCCACTCGATCGGGCCCAGCAACATCACCCGATCGAGCCAGGCAACAAAATGGGTCAGCTGGCTTCCCTCGAAAGCAGCATCATAAGGAGATGTAGCAGCCATCGACCCGATTGGGTCGGGTGGTGACAGCCCGATCGGGTCCGGGCACATGTGTGCTCGCCCGATCGGATCGGGCATGCCTTGCCCGATCGGGTCCGCAACTTCTAAACCCGATCAATGTATTTTCGCCCGATCGGGCCATTTTTGCCCGATCAGAGCACGGAAATCTCCTTTTGGCTCTTTGGCTCTCTAAACTTCACGTTTAGGGGTCTTGGGACCTCCTAAACTACCCCTAAAACTCGTGAACCTTCCTACGTGCCCCGTAACATCTCGTAAAGTCGTGGTTGCTTCCAAATGGCTCGAGAATAAGGAGAAAACTCCCTAAAACCTGCAATTCAACACTAAAACACGAAACCACAACTATAAACGATAGTTAGCACAAAATAGCTCCCAAGAGCTCCAATGACGCACAAATTAGCTTGTCAATAAGGGAGAAAATTCTATATAAATACGTGATATCAGTATTCCACTCCCCTTGCGCAATAATGAGATCGCTGACCAAAGATAACTGAGTGGGGGCAGAGGGTTTCATGATGACTGGGTAGTAGTGTCCAATCCATCCAGGGGAGTGGATGTCAGTCTGACAGCCAGATAGTACACGAGAAGCAAATCCACTCCTGAACGGAAGACTAGTTCTGACTAAGCCTTTAAAAGCCCAAGAAGTGGATGTGGTAAAGCGCCCAGAGTGGGCCAGGGGGGAGTTATGATATTTAGAATGCAACAATTGACTTACCTTCAATTAAGGATGCTAATGAAGACGCCAAGTTGTACGCATAAGAGTGGCAGAGTTGAGAACTTCAAGGTTACGGAGACCCAAACCACCATACCGTCGATGTTTCTGAAGCTCCGCAGTCTTACACTAGTGAATTGGTCTCTTGTCCCCACCCTCGCCCAAAATTGGACCAGTAGGGAGCCCAATTTATGGATGATGGACTTGGGAATAAAAAAAACCGCCATAATGTGCGAAGCTAAAGTACTAAGTACAGAATTGATAAGAAGTAAACGCCCAGCCGGAGATAACATGGCAAATTTCCAAGACGAAATTTTTTGTTGGACACAATCGATAAGAAATTGGAACAAAGCCACATATTTCCCGGTAACTTCAAGCAGGCAGCCAAGGTATTTCCCTAAATTAGGAGTATAATTAACACACAACGGTTGACGGAGTTGGTCTCGAACATGGTTTGGAGTATTGGGGCTGAACTTAACAACTGATTTTGAGAAACTTACCATTTCCCCCGAGATATGGCAGAACTCATCCAAAATAAATCTTACATGAGAACATGACGCCTGGTTGTCTTCAAAGAAAAGTAGAGCATCATCAGCAAAGAAGAGGTGGGAAACTGGCAGAGCCCGTCGACTAATACGGACCCCCTGAATGAATTCTGCCTCCTGTTCCTTATGAAGCCGCTTAATAAGAACTTCCATACATAGCAAGATGGAGATAGCGGATCACCGTGACGGAGGCCAGCACATGGAGAAAATTGATGGGAAGGAACGTCGTTGATCAACACAGAATAGGAGACAATAGTAACACATTGAGACAACCATCGGATCCAAATGGGTGGAAAGTGCATATGCTGCAGAGTGGCTTGTAGAAAATCCTATCGGACTCTATCATAGGCTTTGTTAAGATCGATCTTTAAGGCAGCGAAACATTTCTGACCAGTTCGATGTTGGTTAATCCACGAGATAACTTCATGGCCCAATAATATATTATTACTCATCAAGCGGCCAAGAACAAAGGCATTTTGGTCAGGACTTATTAGGGATGGAAAAACCACTTTAAGAAGGTTGACCAAGACCTTTGAAATAACTTTATAAATCGTGTTACATAAGCTAATGGGTCTGAACTGGCTGGCCTCATTTGGTCGATCCACTTTGGGAATAAGTGTGAGAAAGGTGCGGTTGATTTCCCGAAGCATAAAGCCCCCATTAAAGAATGCTAGTACAGCCGCCACAAGTCGGTCACCAAGGACATGCCAATTATGTTTGAAGAAGAAGGCGGGAAACCATCAGGTCCCGGGGCTTTAAGGGAGTTCTTGGCGAAAAGAGCTAGCTGAATTTCCTCTTTAGAAAAAGGTCAGATCAGCAACTATTGCTGGTCGTCCGTAAGATGAGGTAAATCAGCAAGCCAACGCATTTGTAATACAGATGTAAGAGGCCTTGGTGGTGAAGTGAACAATTGTGAGAAGTAAGAGACAAACACATCAGCAATGTCAGATGGTTCAATAATCACCTCTTGGTTCTCCGAGAGAATTTCTTTAATAAGATTAACACCACGCCGTTGAGTAACACTACGGTAAAACAGACCAGTGGAATGATCTCCAAACTGATCCCAAGAGGACTTAGCACATTGTTTCCAATATAACCATTGAAGGCAAACCTGATCTTCGTAGTCCTTGCGGAGGCGTAGTTCCTAATGTCAACCATCATCAATAAGCCCGGATTGGATATGAGAGGTGCAGTTGAATAGCACTCCATCTCAACCCTTTTAATTAGTATGCCTAAAGGTGAGACACCATTGTCAACACCTTTCAAGGATGCAACAAAGGATACGCATGAAAGCAAACATATGCGAGCCCGTCCATTGTTTATCGAATTGCTGTACTATGATTTTCTGAATAGCAGGAAAAGGAAGGCACCATGCTTCCATCTTGTAAGGTCGTTTTAAAAAAGTCATGGAGGGCATACAATCAAGAAGAATAGGACCATGATCCGAGAGAAAAATAGGAAAATTCAAAACACATGCATTCGGCATAGTAAGCCTCCATGCATCATCACAATAGGCTCTGTCAAGGCGTTCAAAGATCACGTTGGACCCAAATTGATTATTTGTCCAAGTAAACGGGGTTCCATGAAAGGGAAGTTCTAATAGTCGATGTTGTAAACGCCATAAAGAGAAATCCGTAGCACCATGTAAATGATCAGTTCCACCTTTCTTTTGAGTCAAAAATTCTAACTGGTTAAAATCTCCTAAAATAACCATCTTTTCCCTATTAGCAAGACAAGCAGAAGAAATAGCATCCCACACTTTACCCCGTTCATCTTGTTTAGGTGCGCCATAAACAAAGACCACAAAGTACTCCAAGCCCAACCTTTTTATATTACACAAAACATAGTTAGGAGTACAGGCTATTACATTAAGAGCTACATAGGGTTTCCAACACACAACTAAACCCCCGCTACGCCCTACTACATCAACACCATGATAACACAAGTAACCAAGTCTAGTAGCTACGGGTGTAAAATGAGCTACAAGACATAAAGTTTCACACAAGAACACTACATCAACAGAAAATAACCTAAGTACATAGTTAAGATACTGGGCTATTGGTACGTTTTTTAGAGCCCCACGCACATCCAACAAAAGAGTTTCATTTTCCGAGGGAAGGCTGTAGTGGGCCAGCCGCGCCGTCTTTCTCGTCATCAAGCCATTCATCACCATCTGAGAGACCAAATTTGAGCTTAGTAATGGACCTATATCTCCCAATATACTTCTTTTACCTTTTCTGTTGTTTTCCAGGGGACAGATTCACCTTTCCATAGTAAGTGGCAGTATCTGGATCAGCATCAAGGGCCCTTTACTCCCCCACTCTTTGGCTTTGTTGACATTGAGAGGTTTCACCATGCCCTAATTTCAGTTTCTTAATACTATGACTCATTTGATCCTCCAGTTCAGATAGACAAGATGCAAATTCCTCAAGACCAGATTAACTTTCAAACCCCGACACCGACGAAGAAGGCGGTGCAACACAACCAAGAGGTACAAGTGCAAGCAGACCTTGAACCAACATAGTAGAAAGGACAAACCCCTCTTCCAACAGAACGGAATGAGGGGTAGGAGTGAACAAAGCGACGTCCAAAGGTTCAGGAGTTTCAACATAAAAGGGTCGAAATGGATCAAATAAAGGGTGGGTAGGTACAAGCAGACGATCACTTGGGGATAACGAAATGGTAGTCGAGTTTCCTAAGGGGTATTCAAGCCTCCCACGTTTTTTGGAGCTGAAATATTTGTGGGCCAAGTTGTACTGAGAAGAACCCAGATACTTGCTAAGAAAATCCATACTTTCACACATTGGGAAAGCAACAGAGGAAAGTGGGGAAGGAGTAGGGGAGTAGTAGTGAAAGGGAGAGTTAAATAGAGGAAGCAGACTGACGGTAGAAGCAAAGAAATTAATAAAAAAATTTGAGAAAGGTGAGTGATTAATGGAAGTGGTTGAGTTGGCAATAAAATATAAGAAGGAGGAGGTGGAAGGACAACAGTCATAAAGAAGGTATGTAGAGGGTATATATGTTGTAGCTAGTTCCCAAGGAGGAGAAAATCTATCACAGAGATATACACTTGAGAAAGCTAAAGCATAGGGTAATAAATGCTTATTAACTACACTTTGCCCTAGAGCTAGTAGTGAAAGAAGAAAGGAAGGGCTAACTGTGTAATAGCAAGAGGCCACCAACTTGTCAAGCATTAAATGAGCATCAATGGCAATGCTACGTGCACAAGAAATGGGGGGGTTGGATTGTTGAGCTGACACGTCGCCTTTTACCATGCAAGAAGGTCAAACTTTGACATTTGCGTTTGGCCAACACGCTACCACCAAAACCATTGAAGCGGTGAGTGAGACCAAGCTTCGTCACCGATAATGTGACCTGAGTAGTAATTGCAGGAGATAGTGGCGAGGAACATTGTTTTTTCTTGACATCAGGGGTGTGTAAGAAGGATGAAGGATGTGCCATTTCTTTGGGTTGGCTGAAATTCCATGCAACATATGAGAAGTATGATAAACAGGTGAAGGGGAATGACTTTGTGGTTCATAAGTTGGTGAAGCCGACCCGGAGCTCGAGTCTGAGGAAGTTGAATGAGGGTGATTTGGTGCGGCATTAGAGGGACCTCCAATCTCCCAACCACTAGGCGCTATATCACCATCATTATCATCACCATCAGATGAAGATGAGGTTGTATCTTGATAAAAATCCGATGAATGAGAAATGCGAGCAAAAGATAAATCCATTCTAGTCGTGCGAAGCCGTTCAATCTTTTTGAACCCTATAATCTTTCTGGAATACAGAGGAGTTTCAGCACCTAGAACCAAGAGTTGATGAGGAAAAGTACCTAAGTCTCAAACACGAGCGTTGATCTTAGCCTCATCTTGCACATAAGTGAGTTTGCACCTAGAGGTAAGATGACCAACACATGCACATTTGGAACAAAACACAAACACCCCTTCATATCTTAGCAAAACCCAAGTGCGAGAACCATCAGGAAACTCAAGAAAGAAACCCGGAACCAAAGGCTTGTCCAAGTTAATCCACATGCGTGCTTGTAAATATGGCAAGACCGAACCCGAAAGAGAGTGATTATCAAATTTTAAAATGAAGCCAACTTTTCAAGAGCTCTTCTTGCCATAGTGACTGAGTTATAGATTGAGGGAATGCCTTAAATGCGTACCCAAATAGGGGCGTAGTTGAACTTCATCGCAGATAGAGCCGTTTTGTTTGTAAGGGCATTAAAGACTATCATGGCACCTTGAAAGTTTGACATACCTAGATTATTAAGACCATCTCTATCCTCAACATGATTACACATGAAGAGGAAATATTTACCAACCTTGTGTACCTGAATACGACCATTCGTTGTCCACCGGAGATCCACCCATGCAGCAATATCTTCTTGGTCGAACACCCTATAGTCATGAAATTTACCAACAACTGTAAACTTGAGCATATCTGCCATTGGAACATGGTCTGCAGGCGAAACTTTGACAACGGGGTCCAAGACGACAATAACCTCCATTGTAATGGAGGAAATTAGGTTGATCTTCCATATTAACAGAAGTATTTGTTTCAGAATGCATGTAGAAAGGAAGTGAAATGAGCAGGTAAAGAAGAAAAGAGGAAATGAATGCAGTTGTGTTGAGGGAGATGAAGAAGACTTTACTCTTAATCTAAAGAAGAGTGTGAGGCTCTCGCATGAGAGAGAAACTTTTCTTCACTTGTTATTGAGGGTTTTGTTTTTAATGTCCATATTTTTTTCTTACAATGGCGATTTAGCTACAACCCATTGCTAATATTTTCAATATACTAGCTAGGATGAATTGCTCATGAACTTTCTTTTTGGCAGCGGATCGGAATCAAGCAATTTTATTAAAGCACATAATAAATTACATTACTACACCCACAAATGTCGACTAGTGGTCAATTTTGTGGGGAGGACTAAGGGCATTGGCGAAGAGAGGGGGCTGGTGGGGGAAGCCGCCCCCTCAACGTTAATTTTTTAATGTATATATAGTGTTAAATGTAGTGTAATATCACTAGATAAATTTGACTTAGTTGGTTTTTAATCACTATAGAGTAAATAACTTATGAACCCAAGTTCAAATCTCTATACCACCTTTTTTTTACCGTTAAGACAATTTCATTTATCGAATTGTTAATTCTCGCCCCTCATCCGAAAATTCCTGGTTCCTTCATTGACTACGGGCTTGATTACAATAACACAACATAGACATAATAACCGTAAACTAAACCATAGGCAAAGGATATTCATTACACAGACTTTAACGTGAGATTTAAAAGCTCTCACAAACCAATGATGGAACTGGAGTGATGGCTAGGGGCTTACATAATCTTCTTGTTTGCTAGCCTTATCATTGCCAGTCTTACCTTTGTGGAATGAACACGGTCAAGATGTGATGAAGGTCATAGCGAGTCCAAGCTATCCTCATACTTTCTCAATTGCTTGTTGTCAATGGGGTCCCAAGGACAAGAAAATAAGTGAACCTCCTGCGGCCCTAGGATAAGAGCCTGAACTTGAGTCACTTTTCTTTGTGACTCAACAATTGAGGAACTTGCTTTCCCTAACTCCTTTGGTTGGGGTTCCTCCTTCAAGATTTGAGTTTTTGGGTGGTGATCTCCAATTTCACCACATAAAATAGGGTAGAGGGCTCCTTTTGCGCCTGTAATCCAATGCCAACGCACTTTTTGCTACCTCCTTTGACATCACCACCTCTTCTCCCTCTTTCATCTAATTTGCCTCCTAGATAATTATTATCAATTGGGTCCAACTTAGATAAAGAACGCAGAATAAACACAGCACAATCTAACTTCAACGTCGTGTCTCGATGACTATTCCAATTTGGGGAAATACTAACTAACAAGTACAAACAAAGAAATCCACCAAGCAACCCCAGAAAACCCAAATGCTTCTCCATCAGATCAATAGATCACTTAACTAAAACGTAGGAAATTAACAAGCTAAAGAATAGAAATGGATAGATTGGCTAGACACTAATTAACCTCACAGGTAACTGAAGAAAAGCTACTGCTTCTTTGGGGAAATTAAACTCTAGGACAGAAAGTAATAAATTACTTTGAAGAAAACTCACATAAACCAATTAGATCTGGGAATAAAAAGATGGTGACTCGCTCACAGACGCCGAGATACGACCCAATCCAACCCAAAAAGAAGAGTAAAACTCGCCGGAAAATCCTTTAACCAAGAGAAACTTCGAACCTCCTTAGACAAGTTTCACTTTAAAATAGTAGCTCTAACGGAATTGGATCTAAAACAGGAGAGAGCAATAAATTATTGAAAATAAAAACTAACATTTAAGGTTGAAACTCGCCGGAGAACAAGTCGCAACGCTTGAACTCCGATGAGTTCCTGGGTGCAGTTGTTTGTGGGTTTTCTCTTTAGGAAAGAGGAGAGAGCATTCTCTTTTAGAGAGAGAAAGAGACTTTTCGAATTCCTCATAAACTAATAGAGGTATATAATACCTCAAGAAAAAAGAATAATATATGTAGGTAATAAAAGCATTCATTTCCTATTCACCAGCTACCATATTTATTTCTGACAACGATGATTTCGCTACAACCGGCCATTATTTTTAATATATTAGCTAGGACTTCTTTATTGCTTTTTTTTCTACAATGGTACAAGCAAAGTCTCTAGGCCCCACTCTTAGCTACATCTGCTAGGAAGTGGCAGAGATAGGACTTTGTCTTCGGGGATGCACGATTAATTTAAAAAAATCTTTTGAAAAAAAATTATAATGCAACTCATTTTGTCTTCCGGTTGATTTCCTCTTGATTTTGATCTAGGACTATCATGTTCAATATATAGAGTGTTTTGTGGGTTTCATTCATGTAATGTTACGTTAAGTGATATGGTTAAGGTGTCACTCCTTAAGTAACATTAGTATTCATGTAGGTTTAAGAAAAGCTTGAAAATGAGTAAGATATATATGTGCTTCAAGTGAAATAGAAGCATGCAAAGCACAGAGCGTTGTAGTTGATGAAACAGTTGTAGTGAAAGGCTAGTTGGCTCTCATAAAATACATTCGGGCAGAAGCCAACGAGAATAAAGTGCGCTCCCAATCAAGCGTCGTAAAGGCCTTTCTTTATCAAAGCTCGCAATTCACTTACTTGGAACAAGTATGGATGAACGAAATATAAACAATTGGAAAATAAAATGGATTTTACAATTGTTCATTCGATGGAATATTGTGTTTGGCTCGCGACGTAGATCACCCTCCGCGACCTGTTTGGCTCGCGAGTCGCGATCTATATAGAAACTTGCAACGTAGTTCCCGATCCTCCACGTCTAAATATCTCTATTTGATGGCTTATACTCTTTGAGCGGTTATGATCGGTTTTCTATCTTGAAACAACATGATTATAATGGGATCAGCTCTCTTTGATGATGTTATTTTGAAGTATTCTTTATCTCTCAAGCACTCTCATTCTCTCATTCTTCATCATCTCAAAACCACATAATATTTTGCACTCATTTAGTGAAATTCAAACGAGCGTGACTTTTATTGTTCTTCTTTGTATCTATAAAGTAAATTCCATGCAACTTGTGCTTCGTATAGGGTTGGAATATTGTGTTTGGGTAAGTGTCTAACATGCCTAGAAGTGATTTGTTGTTTGTTCTTGTGGTTCTCTTCATTACCCAGTACTAAGTGCTAACAATCCAGATGCAATATTTATTGAAGATTGCAACGATTTGTGAGATGCTAGCGAATTTCCACAAGTTGGACAAGTTCCAAGGTGTAGGATTCCGTAGATGGATAAAGTATATGTGGTTCCTTCTATAGCACTAACCATGGTGTACATCCTAAACTCACTGAAGCCTATGGAGACCGATGATGAAGCCGTGGAGGCTATGAGGAAACGACGACTACATATGTTGTGGTCATATTCTCAATGGTGTGCCCGATGAGTTATTTGATATTTGTCAATATTATGAATCTGCTAAGGTTCTTGGATGATTAGAATTGAAATACATGGCCGAAGATACTTGTAGTAAGAAGTTCCTTGTTAGTAACTTTAACAACTTTAGGATGGTTGAATCTAGGATAATAATGGAGTGGATTCCATGAATTCAAAGAATCTAGGAAGCTTTATACAACATGAGCTTTAAACAACATGATATAGTATGGATGAGACCTTTGTTGTTTCTTCAGTGATAGACAAGCTACCCTACTCTTGGAAATATGTTAGGAATAGTATTAAACTTAGGAAGGATGAATGAATGTTGAACAATAGGATGCTCATCTTTGGATTGAAGAGGATATTTGTATTCAAGATACAAAAGGAGGTAAATCCTAGTACTTCTACCATTAACATAGTGGAGGACAGTAAGTACAAGGACTATAATCCTAAGAAGATGGCTCATAATTTCACCCATGGAAACAATGACAAGAAGCCAAAGTTTGGTGGAGGAGGAAAACAACGTGCTTCTTGAGAGTGTGGCAAGCCCAGACACTTCAAGAAGGATTGTACCATTTGGAAGAAAAAGATGAACAAGAATAATGGGCAAGGTGAAGGGAACGACTAGTCTAGAAAATCCCAAGCCAAGCAAAGTATTTGTGCACATGTTTCACTTAATTCGAGTTTGAATTATTTGTGTATTATTCCTAAAATATTTTCTGGACAGGATGATTATTCATGGTACATTGATTTGGGAGTTTTAAGGCATGTATGCAAGGAACGTTCTCTCTTAAGGACAATCAAGGAGGCGAATGAGGAGAGGTTCGTTACATGGGGAATGATTCTACAACTTAAGTCTTAAGTATAGGACAAGTAGAGCTAGTGTTTAGTTCCGGGTTATCTCTTGTTTTAAGAGATGTTATATTTTCTCCAGAACCTACAAAAAATCTTGTCTTGGGAGCTATTCCAAATCGTATAGATTTTAAGATGGTGTTTGAGTCAAATAAATTTATTTTGTCTGAGGGTGGCTTGTTTGTTGGACTTGGTTACTTATGTAATGGTATGTTTAGATTAAGTACTGCTAATACTTTGGTTATTTATGTTGTTAATGATTATTTTTCTTTTTCGCATTATCGACTTGGTCATGTTAATTATAGAAAGTTATATTCTATGAGTAAGGATGATATGATTCCATTTTTTATCCGAGTATTGAGAAGTGTAGAACACGCATGCTTACTAAGATAACCAGGAATTCTTTCCCTATTAATATGGAAAGGGATACTACTTTGCTTGACTTAGTTCATAGTGACTTATGTGATTTTCATAGCACTCCTCTTTACGAAATAAGAAGTATATCGTAACTTTTGTAAATGATTATTCTAGGTTTTGTTATGTTTATCTTTTATTTAATAAAGATGAAGCCCTACATAAGTTTAAGATAAATATAAATGAAGTAGAATTGCAACTTGATAACAAGGTTAAAAGGTTTAGAACCGATAGAGGTGGTGAGTATCACGATCATAGTTATTTCCAATCTTTAGGGATAATACATGAAACAACTGCGGCTTATACACCACAAAAAAATGGTATGCAGAAAAAAATGAATAGAACTTTTCAAGAAATTGTAAATTCTATGTTATCTTATTTGGAATTGAGTGATGGGTGTTGGGGTCAAGCCGTTTTAACGGCTTGTTATATATTAAATTGTGTTCCAATGAAAAGGAACAAGGTTACTCCTTATGAATTAGGGTACAAACAAAAATCAAACCTAATTCACCTTAGAGTTTGGGGTTGTACCGCAATTGTTAAAGTGTCGGAACCTAAACGTAAACTGTTAGGTGAAAGAGGAGTGGAATACATATTTATGGGGTATGCTATTCATATCAAGGCCTATAGTTTCTATGTAACAGAACAAAATGACATTTGGGCAATCCACACTATTGTGGATTTAAAAGATGCAATTGTCGATGAAAATAGATATTCATCAATTTCTAGACCAAAGGATGTTACTCTAAGTGCCAATATTCAAGAAATTGATCAATCATTGAATGATCAACAGTTAAATGAGAAAATTCTAGATGAGGATGTAGCATCTACATCATCACAATCTAGAGAAGTATAAGGGTTAGAACTGGAAATTGTTTGGCCCGAACTTTCGTGTATACTTAGTTGAGGGATATAGAAGATATATCTTAACTAAGTTTCCATATGTGTTTAATATGGAAGGTGATCCTTTAACGTTTGATGAGGCCATGAGATCTCTAGATGCTCCTTTTTGGAAGGAAGCTATTGATGATGACATAGATTCCATCATGGGAAATAACACATGGGTTTTAGCAGACTTACTCTTAAATATAAACCAATTGGGTGTAGATGGATTTTCAAGAAGAAAATGAAATCTGGTGGAACTATTGATAAGTGCAAATTCCGATTAGTGGACCAAGGTTTATCCCAAATCCAGGTATAGATGACTTTGATACATATGCACTCGTTGCTAGAATCTTTACTATAAGATTGTTGATTGCTCTTATGACTATACACAATCTTGTTATCCATTAAATGGATGTTAAGACTTCATTGTTAAGTGAAGATCTAGATGAGGGGGTTTACATGAGACAACCGGATGGGTTTGTCCTAAAAGGTCAAGTAAGTAAAGTTTGCAAGTTGGTTAGATGTTTGTATTTTCTAAAACAAGAACCTGAGAAATGGCATCAAAAAATTGATGAAGTTGTGTTGTCTAATGGATTCAAATTGAATAATTCGAACAAGTGTGTATATAGAAAATTTGATGACTATGGTCATGGTGTAATGATTTGTCTATATGTAGATGACATGCTGATTTTGGGACTTATTTGCCACAAGTTGAGTGGACGAATTCTTTCCTTTCTTTAAAATTATCCATGAAAATTTAAGGAGAAGAAGATGTTATTCTAGGAATATGAATTAAAAGATGCAATGAGAAATTGATTTTATCTCAGCCTCACCACATTGAAAAAATTCTTAAGAAGAATAATGTTAGTTATTGCTCTTTTGTTTCAATTCCTATGGACCCAAGTGAGAAATTATTGCCTAATGATGGTAGTGTCGTGTCTCAACTTGAGTACGTGAGGGTTATAAAATATTTGATGTATGCTATGATGAGTACTAAGCCAGATATCGCATTTACAATAGGTAGATTAAGTAGATATAGTAGTATCCCTAGTATGAGGCATTGGCAAGCTCTTAAGATACTTGGGAAAAACCAAGGATTATGTTTTATCTTACAATGGTAATGCTTCGGTATTAGAAGGTTATTTGAATGCAAGTTGGATTTCTAATAGAAAGGACCATTCTTCCACAAGTGGATGGCTATATCTGCTTGGGGAGGTGCTATTTCTTGGGCATCCAGGAAACAAACTTGCATAGCGGACCCATCCATGACTTTGGAGTTCATTGCTTTGTCTTAAGGAGCGGAGTGGTTGCAGAATCTCATGTTTGAGATTCCTTTGTTGCCAAATCCGTTATCGCCTATAGTGATACATTGTGATAATGATGTAGCATGGCAAGGGCTTATAGTCAAGTTTATAATGGTAAGTCAAGATATATTGGTGTACAACATAACTACATCCAAGGACTTATCAAGGATAGAGTTATTATTGTTTACTAGGCAAGGACTATGTATAACCTAGCATATTATCCACTAAGGCCTTGGCTAGAGATACGGTGAAGAGGATGGAAATTTGTTTAGGATTAGAGCCCTCGGTAATCACGAATGAGGAAACCCTAACTTAAAGACCAATAAGACGCTGGGTCTTGAGTTCAACAAGATTAATTTCTTCATTTTGATGATTGAAGAACGTACGTTATTAATCATCTCAAGGTATTGTTCTTGACACTATGATGATTTAAAGAGGTAGTATATCTTAATATGTCTCTTGTTTGTACTTTATCATAGTAGCATGTTTGGTTAAGAGATCTACCTATGTTAGTGTGAGGTTTAGCCGCTTCAAGGAACTATAGGGGCATAGATTTGATACACTTATGAATTGATAGAGACACATGGCTTTAAGTGTCAAGTTGTAATGTGTTCTTGTAATTAATCTTCTGTGCATAGTATCTTAAAGTTTTCCACTATGTATTAAAGTTAGTTCAATAGTTAGCGACACCAGGTGGATACTAATGCTTAGAATGTGTACTATACTAGGTGAAAGTTCATTTCTATGTACACTTTCATTGATGGATGAGATGTTTTTGTTATGACAATTTATAGTGCTATTAATCTTTTAATAATACTCTAATGGAGGAGGATTATTGAATACTTACAGTATTTGGTAGTTGATTCATGTAATAATATGTTAAGTGGTTTGGTTAAGGTGTCAATCCTTAAGTAACATTAGTATTCATGTTGTTGGTTTAACAAGCTTGAAAAAGAGTAAGACAATATGTGCTTCAAGTGCATAATAAGCATGCAAAGCGCGAAGCAAAGGAGGGGCAGCCCACGCCATATTATGGGTTGTGACATGGGTCGCACCTCGTGACCTGGGCTCGTCCTCCGTGACGTGGGTTGCCCTCCATGACATGCCTGGCTAGCGAGTCGCGATCTGTATCACAACTCGCGACGTAGTTCTTGATCCTCCACGTCTAAATATCACTATTTGACGGTTTATGCTCTTGAGCAGTTATCATCAGTATTTTAACTTGAAACAACGTGATAATAACACGATTGTCTCTCTTTGATGAAGTTATTCTAAAGTATTCTTTATCTCTCGATCACTCTCATTCTCTCATTCTTCATCATCTCAAATCCACACTATGCTTTGCACTTATTTACCGAAATTCATACGAGTTTGGCTTTCGTTGTCTTTCTTTTATCCCGAAAGTGAATTCCGTGCAACTCGTGCTTCATATAGGGTCGGATATTGCTTTTCAGAACGTGTCCAACACGCCTAGAATTGATTTGTTGTTTGCTCTTGTTGTCCTCTTCATTACCCGATACTATGTTCTAATATATCACTTATTATTCCTACATTCTAGTATATGACAAATTGCAACCAATCAAGTTTACAAACCCTAGATTATTTCATACCCTTATCCTAATTTCTCGATTGCAAAACCAAAACTTACAAACAAAAAAATTAAGGTGTTGTTCGGCATTGTTGTTGTTTGCTTGGTTTCCGTTTTTCTTCAAAAATAAACAAAAACATATTCGATTGAAGTGTTGAAGAAAACAAATTATGCATAGTATTCGTAAAACAGAAAACTTGAAACTACTTTTTGAATTCTTCAAAATATCTTTTTCTCTCTCTCTCTCTTTTTTTCTCTCATTCGTCACTGACTCCTTTTTATTTTCTATCTCCTCTATCCTCTTTCCTTTATTTTTCATCTCCACAAGTTCTTCTCACTCCATCCCTCTTTCCCTCATATTTTATTTTTTGGTAAAGGTTTATTTTTTTGTTAATCTCACTCCTAAAGTTACCACCAAGGATCTTCCATTATTTCTTCTCCCTTCTGCTTTTAATGAAGTGTATGGTTCTATTTCTTTTTGCAAATAATAGGTTGTGGTGTATGGTGGTCATGGTGGGTGATAAGCGAAGGGAAAGGGTGGTGATTGGTGGATGAGGATTAGATACCCGCCTGCTAGTTGTTGTTAGGAATGACGACAATAAGGAAAGTATTTGATACTTGGCGTTCTTAACTAGGAAAAAAATGGAAGGCTTTTTTTACAATTAGTATAATAGAAGTGTTCTTATATATTTGAAATCAAAACAAATGTCAGAGGAAGAAAGTAAAAGGAAATCCAAGGTAAGGAAATACAGTAATGTAAAATAAAGTAAAGTTGAGAAGGGGGAAAAGTTAACATGTTTTCTTTGGAAAGGTGAAAAAGCCAGAACCCATAGGAAGGATCTACCCCTGCCTTCCAGTCGTTACCTTTTGTTTTTCTATAAAAAAGTTTTGCGAAATTTCCGAGGTACTCCTGAGGTTAGAGATAATTACTCGGGTACCCCTTTGGTTTTTTACCTAGCCCAAAATGTCATTAGGGTCACTATTTGTGGCTAAAATGCCATTACTACTAATTGTCGTTAACTTTTCTGTTGAGTTTTTAATTAAACTTTAATTTTAATTAAAAAACAGAAAGAATAAAAATATATATAAAAATAAATAATAACAAACTACAAACCCCTCCCCCCACCCCCTCCCACTCTATCTCTTTCCCCCCACCCTACCAACGCTCTCGGCCACCACCCACAACCCTTAACCCCTTGTTGTAACCAGTACCGTGGTCGACCACCCCTGTAACATCCCGTCTTTTAACAACAATAAAATAAAGGTAAAATAAAATAAAAGAAATAAAACTAATAATTAAAGAGATCAGTGGCAGCGGAACTACCACTGAGACGGTAATGCTACTCTAAGGAGTAAATAAACTATATTATAAATAAATAATCCCAAACGTTAAACATCCTCAAAATAAATAAGGAGATGAGGTCCCATACCCTCAACCCATAAATAATACTATAAATTCAAAACATCCAAACCCTTATTTATAAGTAAACTAAAAATCCATAGAAAAATAATCCATAAAATCCAATAAAAGCTACTTAAAACCAACTAAGGAAGAGGTCTTAATCGCTACATCAAAGTGCTCATTGACAAACACTATGACCATATCCTTGCTCACAAGGTCATGTCTCACAACCCCTGTCCAAATTGTTACAATCCTAAACTTTCACATCTGCAAAGATATACAACAAAAATCCACAATCAGTGGGGAGTAACTAACAGCTCTTCCAGTCCAATCAGGATTCAATTTCCAATTTAAAGTATGAAGAATAATGTCAAGCACATGAAATAATCATACTAAGACATATCAAAATCATAAAGCATGCAGAGTAGGAATAACAACTCAAGTTAATTAACAATACAAATAAACATCAATGATCATTCAAGGTAAAGAAGGAAAGAGTTCCATAAATAGATCGTCAAAAGAAATAAGAGGCTTCAAACTTTAATAAGTGAAATAATAAATAACCGAATAAACAACTAATTTAAATGAGTGAGATGAACGCTAATGACCCGCAGCCCACTTCCTAAGAGTATGTCAGATCGCAACCTCCAGAACTGCCTCATGGGTTACGCTCCCTACCGTCTATGTCTAAGAATGGCCAAACCACTGACAGGGATAATACACGTAGTATTTCCCGGCCTCTCGGACGACAACATATCCTAAAGTTTCTCCAATGAAGGGTGCACCCCATAATGCCCCCTCACTTCTTCGGAGTGCATGTTAAGTATCTTTGGGATAAAATAATCCTTTAGACTCCTCATCTCAAAGTAAAACAATTAAAACAATAGAATCCTTCAAACATCAAATATTCATCAAATGTTCTTCAAATGTCCTTCAAATGTTCTTCAAATGTTTTTCCAAATCATCAAATATTCTTCAAATCATCAAACCTCAAATAATTATGATTCTTCAAATAGAAATCATATTCAAAAAGAAATACTTTAAAATAACTCTTCAAAAAATTCTTCAAAAAAATTCTTCAAAAATAATTCAAATAAAATAATTCGAATAAAATAAACGAGTATAAATACTCTTCAAAATTCAAGATTTCAAAATTATAAACAAATTCCTTCAAAATTCCAATTGAAATAACTAATACGTCAAAGTCATTATCAGAGTTTGGGTACGAAGTCAATTATAATTTAATTATAAATTTTTCTCCCGTACGTAACTCTTGGCGAAGCGATGCTAAGTGCAGATTATTCTCCCCCGAGCATTACGACGTCGATAACTCAAAATACATCAAAATACTTTCAAAAAGTGGTTTCACAACAACACGAATTCATATCTCACTACAATAGCTCCACAATTCGAACTCAACAACCAAACATACTACCATAATTAATAAAGGACAAACTGCATAAATATAATTATTAAAATAATATAAATAGTGTGCTACACATTTAACAAAACAAAACAGCAAGCCAAAAGGGGAGGGAGGGGCGGCACCGAGTCGCGGGCCGCGACCCAGCTCGCGGGCCGTGAGCAGCCCATTGCTCTCATTTGCCCGTTTTGTCCGTTATATACCCAAATTAAATCCAATTCAAAACATGCTCAAATGATTCCACAAAATTAAACATAAACTTTACCAACTTAAATAAGCCATACTCAAATTAGATACTTCAAGAAGATAATTAAAAATAATTGACAAGTCCTTCAAATCGTGCAAAACTAATAACTTTAAAACATGCTAAAACATGATTAATAATTCAATCTAAACCAAATAAAATTTCAGCACTAATTAATCATGATAATACACCTAAAAACATTAAAGAACATTCCCAAAAGCATACACATCATACTATAAAATTAGGGCATGCTTAGAAGTTATAAGCTAATTCAAATAAATTCATTTGCTCTATGAAAATAAATTCCAGCAATATAATACTCAAAATAAATCATTTAAAAACATTAAAGAACAACCCTAAAAGCATATACACCATACTATAAAAATTAGGGGCATGCTTAGAAGTTAAAAACCACTCAAATAAATTCATTTGCTCTACAAAAATAAATTTCAGCAATATTAAAAATCATAAAAAGACCAATAGAACATCTAAAACCATTTTAAATGGAGATAACCACACAGGCATATACTCCACTTAAAGAGATAAGAATACTTTAGTGAGAAGTAGAGGTCGGCTTTATTAAGATATGAATTACGAACTCAACCATCGATATATGATATAAGAGCGGCTCCTCCTAAACATATATATGCAATTTAAAGTTCACATAAGAAAATGCTAACTTTAAAACATATATCACGACAAAATGCTACTAGTAAAAATAGGCAATAAAATAATAATTTATAAACCCCCAAGTATAATCTTCAACATAAATATATTAACAACATAAACAAGTTCTAAATAAATAAGTTTAAGATTTCCACAAAATATATATAAATTATCTTTTCAAAGAGCACATGAAACATGTATAATAGTTTAAACCATGGAATTAAATAAAAAGGTAACTAAATACAACAAGGCCTTAATATAAAATTAGAAAGTACTTATTCGATAAGAAAAATAAATAGTAAATGACATCCTTCCACGCATTAGAGCTTGAAATTTAAATTAATAATAAAGTAAATTAGCAAGTAAAATAAAAAGTTTCGAAAGATTAACTTTATACCAAAATAGTTAGACTACATTTCAATCTATAATACCATAACAACTCATTAAGGTACCTTTATTTTCAAAGACTGTAAAACCTTATTACCATAGTTAAAGGCTAAGTAAGGGTTAACACAAAAATAAAATATTAAAAGATAAATATATATATATAAACATACATGGTCGAAAGACGATAAAATTAATTTGTTGAATCGCTCGAAAGATAATTTCACAACCCTTTTCTTTTTCCAAACCTTAGAAAAAAAATTGGAATTAAATGCAAAATTTGAAAACCAGAAAATAAAGTAAACACAATGCAACACACATATATTAAAATAAAATATAAGTTTACTTTTAAACTGCAAAAACATGAAACAAGTTAAGCGCATAATACGACCTAGGACTGGAGGCTCTAAATCACGTTGCTGCTGTTGCGCACTCTGATAAAATTTCATGTACGCGTCCCTGCAAATAAGAATAGCAAACTTGGCACACTAACTCCCACCAATAATACAAATAACTACACAAATAATATATGCTTCATGAGTATGAGAGCACAACATATAATTATTCCCATGGCTTTCTTCCTACCCAACCTCACTACGTACTTTACTTGAAGCCTAAGATACTAGTAATCCTAGTTACAAGACTACACATTTCTCATGGAATATGTAGCAACTCAATGAGAATTTTTGGAACGTTTTGCTCTGATACCAACTGTAACATCCTGTCTTTTAACAATAATAAAATAAAGGTAAAATAAAATAAAAGAAATAAAACTAATAATTAAAGAGATCATGGCAGGGAAATGACACTGAGACGGCAATGCTACTCTAAGGAGTAAATAAACTATATTATAAATAAATAATCCCAAACGTTAAACATCCTCAAAATAAATAAGGAGATGAGGCCTCATACCCCCTCAACCCATAAATACTACAACTAAAACATCCAGACCCTTATTTAAAAATAAACTAAAAATCCATAAAAAATAATCCATAAAATCCAATAAAAGCTACTTAAAACTGACTAAGAAAGAGGTCTTAATCGCAACATCAAAGTGCTCATTGACAAACACTATGACCATATCCTTGCTCACAAGGTCATGTCTCACAACCCCCTGTCCAAATTGTAACAATCCTAAACTTTCACATCTGCAAAGATATACAACAAAATCCACAATCAGTGGGGAGTAACTAACAGCTCTCCCAGTCCAATCAAGATTCACTTAACAATTTAAAGTATGAAGAATAATGTCAAGCACAAGAAATAATCATACTAAGATATCAAAATCATAAAGCATGCAGAGTAGGAATAACAACTCAAGTTAATTAACAATAAAATAAACATCAATGATCATTCAAGGTTTTAGAAATAAGAGGCTTCAAACTTTAATAAATGAAATAATAAATGACAGAATAAATAAATAATTTAAATGAGTGAGATGAACGCTAGTGACCCGCAGCCCACTTCCTAAGAGTATGTCAGATCGCAATCCCAGAACGGCCTATGGGTTACGTTCCCTACTGTCTGTGTCTAAGAATGGCTAACCCGATGCGGGACAATACACGCAGTATTTCCTGACCTCTCGGACGACAACATATCCTAAGTTTCTCCAATGTAGGGTAGCACCCTCCTCAGTGCCTGTAATACTCCGTATTTTTACCATTTAATATTATAATCTTTTAAGCTTTATACTTTAAAGTATGATTATTTTAGTAAATATATTTCATGAACTATTAAGTTTTATAATATATTTAGAGTTTAAAATATTAGAATTTTATTATTTTCTAAAAAAGAGTATATGAAAAATCAAACTTTAAGATGATTTTGGAGCTGCTTGACTTTTCTAAGCTGAGTTTGACTAGGTTAATGATTTTATAAACCTAATTTAATTAGTACTTATAAAAAAAGAGAGAAAACTATAAAAGGGTCTCTCCTCCCCTCTTCATCACGCTGCACAGCAAAAAGAAAAAACGGCGCAACCCTCTTCCCCTCTTCCCCTGTTCCTCTATTAAACCAAAGAACAAAACGGCGCTTCCATTGATTCGCCGGCGTCGCACCAATCACACCGGCGAGCCTTGTTATCCTTTTTCTTGGTTTTGGTATCTTTATCTCCTTCTCACGTCTTCGTGCTCTGTTTCGCTGCTGTAGTATTATTCTGTTTTGGGCCGTAGTATACTCGCCGGTCAGGCGATGGTTCGTCGCCTAGTGCAGCTCGAGTTGACGAGCCTCCTTCTTCCCCTGTTATTCTTAGTGCTGTCGCGAGTTATTGATTGGAAGTGTAGCGCCATGATGTTCGTTGGTGGCTTCGTGTAACGAAGTCAACTCTTCCTTCGTTTCAGCAGCGTGTTCCGCGCCGGCGGTGCTGACTGCTGCCGTCGTTGCTGTCGACAGTGGTGGTCGGGTTAGACCACCGTCCTGATTTCATCTGAAGTAGCTGATTGATTGATTATTAATTTAGAAACTCTGTCTCCCTGTGGATTCGACCCTGCTTCCATTGACTACCATAGTTAGAGGATTGTAGGTTTATTTGATTAGGGATACGACTAAAACCTATCACGCATAACCTAATATTGCAACACTATAACAATCAAATTTGGCCAAATCGGATTGAATAGAGATAAAACATTCAATAGGAGTCAACTGACATCAGCAAAACTTAATACTTTATAGACATCCCTTTATAATTGATCATGGATCCCCTTAACCCTAAAAATAGACTACTCAATCATAATTGGGGAAAACATATTCATAATGAAATAAGCAAACATGAATTAATAGTCAAGGACTGAATAGGAATAATAAGAGAAGAGAAAGAATACCAATTGAGAACCGAACTGGTAAAATTAAAGCTTTTTGTATTGAAAATTCAATGTAAATTGGGAAGAGTAAAACTAGAGTTCTTGAGTAATTGAGTGAAAGAGAGTTCTAAATCGAAAATGAATTAACGATAGAATATAAAATAGGAGAAAAGATAATTCCTTTGAGTTCTTATACCTTTCTATTTACTAAAGTCACTATAAAACGAGCCAAAAATCGTCTTGATATATGTGCACTCGCACCCTCATGTGTTTAGGTGAAAAACAATGATACTCAACTATATATAATTAACTCAGAAGAAGCAAATATTTTGCAGCTTTCACCTTTTACTCACCTTCAACACAAAAATGTAACACACAAAGATCAAGAAGACTTTCAAGTATTGTAATGAGGCTAAGGTTAAGGGTATGGACAATATTTTGGGAAATGTGGTTGAAAAACCAAGAAGGGGAGCATTAATCAATATAAACACGGCCTGACAAGGCATTCAAAACTCCATACAACACCATCATTACCAAAAATATCACTATAAGATCCTTTATGCATAGAAACTCATATATAAACCTTTTCTCTTTATCTTTCAAGACATGTTCACTTTTTTTTTTCTTCATTCCTTTTTTTCTTTTTTTCTTGTATTGCCAAGTTTTGTTTGAACTACATTCGATCTTAAATCATATCACTAACGAATAATATTTTCCTTCAACAAAACCATGCATCAACCACATCCTTGTAATACAATCGGACCAAAACTAACACTACCTTCCCAAGCTAAGAAGTTGGGAGAAGAATCAAATGATGACAAGGCTTGTAATATGGGTAAAAGTATCAGAAAAAGCTCAGCAGAGCTGGAGAGGAAAAATATGTAAACAGGAACAACTCTGGAGCTAAAGTCATGAAATAAACGCTCAATCATATAAAAGAGTGTACACAATCAAGTATTAGGAGAGTACCAAGTCAAAATCAAGATCAATACATCAACTGAGGAACTAATCACACATGAAAGAACAAAACTGGCACAGATTCGTTAGTTTATTAGGCACAATAGCTCAAATGGGTCAATTTGTCAGCAAAGTAAAGTTAGAGCCAGCCAGAGAGTAGATCAAGAAGTCTTACCAAGGCCAATAAATCATATCATATTTGTGTTACGAAGAATCATGAATCAGTTGTACAACAAAGCTGAAGAAGTGAACTGAAGATATCATCAGCGTTCTCAAAAGCGTGACAACAATAGTCACATAGATGAAAACTAATATGAGATGAGTTAAATAACATGCAATTATGATGCAACTAAGAAAGCAGTACTTTATTTTTAGTTATACGTAAAATATCATTCCTAATGAACAGGAGCGTGTAAACAACCACAAAGCAATAAAGGGTAAAGCTGCGGGAGCGGGTCGAGTGAGCGGCCCGAGAGACCCCGCCGGCGCGGGGTAAGTACTCGCAGGGCAAGAAGTTTTGGCAGTGGGAAGGCTAGCACCATCCCGCAGGCGCAAGGATTTGTTGAGGTACACGTCATAACTGCAGGCGCGGCCACAAGCCTGCGGGAGAGGAGGATTGATGGCTTGGGGAGGTTTAACTCTGCGGGCGCACTTTTGCGAGGTGTGGCTAAAAATCTGTAGATGTAGGTTGAATCTTGAACAACACCTAAGCACAAATTCGGTACACCACACAACTAAAATGCACTTGTTAGTATGATTAGTCTATAAAATTATGAAAATTGAATTCAAGTGAATTCCAAAACTAAAAATAGAATACGAAAGAAACTAACAAAACTATATAGAGTTAATTGGCGCAACAACAATAAACTAGACTTCCTTATGTGCTGGGGTGCATGTGTACAACACAACCTGTTCGGGTTCACAACACACCCAGAACTTAATGTGGGTGCATACCACAACATAAATGATGATCGGTGACTCTTTCCATCTCTTCATTAGCATCATTTTCAGAACAATCTTTCCATTACAGACCCTCCTTATGTCTTCCAACTGGATTTGACCTAGCTTCTATTATGCAACCATTAAATATCTCAGTCACCAATCATCATTTATGTTGTAGTATGCACCCACACTTTAAGCTCATGTTTGTGTTGTGAACCCGAACAAGGCCGTGCTGTGAACCCGAACAAGGTTGTGTTGTAGCTAGCACCCAAGCTATAGTTTGTGTTGTTGCGCCCAATTTTTGCCAACTATATAAGAAAACAAATTCAAGCGAATTAAAAAAATTAAAATACAAAAGTAAATAAAATAAAAATGTATTCTAGTGAATTCAAAACGAAAATATTTTTGTTCTTTTTTTGTTTTTGTTTTTGGAGTTTTAAGAAACTAAGATTAATAAAAAAAAGGAAGAGTTGGAAATTCGAGTTGCCAATGGAAAAGCGCTGGTTTATAAAGGTCTTGCGCGACCATTTACCTCTTTTTTAATGATTATAAGGGCAAAGTTCTTGGAGGTAGAGTACCTCAACTAGACCTACAGAAGCTCCTACGTGGTACAACTTCAAACGTTGACCATTCACTTTGAACACTTCACCTATTTCGTTCATAATCTCTACAGAACCGAAGCTGTTCAGCCTAGTAATCGTGAAGGGACCTGACCATCTAGACTAACCTTCCTGTGTAGGGACGCAGTTGGGCGGGACGACACCCGCCCCGCACCCGCCCAAGTTAGGTAGGGATGGGGGAAGGTTTTGTGGGGGATGGGGGGGATGGGGATGAAAACCATCCCCGCCAGAGGGAATGGGGGCGGGGGTGGATGTTAGTCCATAAACATCCACCCCCGCCTGCCCCGTCTGAGCCCCGCCATAGGTATTCTCCAAAGGCCTAAAGTACTAAATATTATTAGTTGTTCATTGCTTTCTATTTGATACTTTTATTTTCCAAAGGCCCAAAGACTAAAATCTAAAATTACATTTAAACTTTTGTTTTCCCTCTTCCTTAACCCTAATAGATTGGGGGCGGGGATGCGACAGGGAGGGGATTCGCGCGGGGATAGATTTTATCTTGTCCCCATTGAGAAGGGGATAGATTTTATCTGTCCCCATTGAGGCGGGGATGGGAGACATGCTTTCGCCCGCCAAGGGCGTGGGGAGTGGATGGGGATGAGTTTTTTAGGTGTGGGATGGGGATAGGAATGCGAACTTCCGCCCCGCCCCATTGACATCCCTATGTGGAAGTGTTTGAGCCGAGAAATGTAAAATAAAACTTTGTCTACTATCGTGAACTCCCATGGTAGGATCTTTCTGTCAGTGTAACTTTTTGGTTTTCTCCTTATATACTCGTGCACTGTCATAAGCCAATAATCAAACTCATCGAGCTCATTTGTAGAAGGTGTTTCTCCCATACAAGCTTTTGATCCATGTTATATATTCTAATTCAACAGGGAGGCAGCATGTATTATTAATAGTTAATAAGAATAATTAGTAATGTTAATAATATTTAATAAAAAATATAATAGTCATTTCACGTATAATTCTTTACTACTTCAGATGCGAAGAAAGTTGTTGCAAGCTTTTCAAAATTTCCATTTATCAAAAATATTGAAACCTTTCGAACACAGAGGTTGTACTTTATATAACTTACAATACGATCTCAAGATTAGTATCCTTTAAATTTTCCTTATATCTTTTAAACAAAAAAATACAACGGTGAGACGTATAATACAAGGAGGAAAAGAAATATCTAATCATCAAGAAATTATAGTGTGAAACAACAAACAACCTGTCAACCTTAAAAGTAATATTACAAGCAAAATTACCCCAAAAACCATAAAAGAAAACAGTTAAACAAACACAACTTGGCTTCTCATCTATAGGATATTTGACTGCAAAATTGCCAACATTAGACCTCTGAAGGAATGCTTACTCGATCTACATCAAGTTTTTCAGGTATCGTCAACAACATCTTTCACATAAACAAGTCATCATCTGCTGAGTGAGTGTCATCACACTTCATTGATAAACAAAAATATAGATCAAGCTCTCCGCCAAGGACACTGTCGGACAAGCCGAGCTGTTAAGCTGTTTAGTCATCCTCTTCCATCGGCACTTGTGGAATATGAACCTGTCTTCCTCAATTGTTTTATTGATCACAGATATTGGAGAGGGTAATAGATAGGTCAAGGTGGACAAACCAATTGCATAAACAAGGTGGCATAAACAAGAGACATCATCCTGAGCTATTGCATAAACAAGGTGGCATAAACAAGGGCCGCCGTCCTGAGCTATTGATGTTTTAGGGATTAACAATAGGTGTTCAGCTATTCCAATATCCAACACGAGTAGAGTTTAACTGATTCAAGCCTAATTCAAGAGACGGAAACTTCAGTCAAATAAGCAAACTCCGAGGTACAAAGCTAATAAGAACACATAATTAGCTCCCATCCAACCCAACAGCAATTATCATCAAAACCTCAGGCCCAACAAAGACAGAGAATAAGCATGCAACACAAAATTGTGTTCAGCAGCTAGAGCAATTAGGGCTGTCGAAGTTTTTCATTTACAGAGACAATTTAGCCTTGTATATTATGTAAATGGACAAAAGTAGATGGTATTTGCTAGCCTATTGATGAGATATTTTGCCCAAGAATACCATGGAAGAAAAGAAGATCGATGAGCAGTTGTGTGACTAGTGAGGTTCTCAAATTGCACAAGTTTGAGATGGTTAGGCAGAGCAGTACATTTTTAAGAGGTTTGGGCAAACTCATCTTTCAACTCCGACTCTAACAGTTACAATTTGATAGAACCAGCTCCAGTCCACTATTCTATCCCCACTAACTACCAACTAACTAGATTTACTCAATCAGCCAACATATGTCAAATACACTTGGATCAATCAGCTAGGTAACAAACCCCCCCCCCCCCAAAAGACCAAATAAGACTCCACACAGTTGAACTTTCTCTGTTGACTAATTAAACTTTCCTAATACTCCTATGCTTCCGTTCATATATGAATATTACAAAGCATATAATAAAAAATATTTCCAAAAAACCATAAATCCATTTTTTTCAGACAAGTACCAATATATCAGCAAAACAGCACAGCAAATGAAGGAGGTAGGACGTTTGTCTGGTGAGTTCTTTTTCTTTTTCTTTTTTTTGGATGGGTGGGGAGGGGAAGGAATAAAGATGAGAAAAACCATGACCACATTTATAGTAAAAGGATATACATCAGCATATTTAAATCCTCTTTTCACCACGGTTACGGCTATTATTCAGCTCTCTTAAAATCTCAGAGTTACCTGCATGCCGAGACCAATATTAGTATACACCTCAGTATAAACATGCCATCAAAAATTACCAAGTTGTTGCACAGATGGGATGCTCTTACCAAATAGTGTCTTTGTTTTTGCACTAATAAATTCAGATTATCTTTATCTTCCTTCCGTAATTCATGTTTATATCTGTTGGAAATACAGAACGCAATGACATTATAGACATTTCAAATTGATAGAGCAGCAAATATATGCCATTACTCAAAATAGAAGAATGAATCTTTACTTAGCAGTAGTTCCAAAATAAATTACAGATATAGCTAAAGACCTTTTGATATGAAACAATCTGAAACAAAGCTTTTGCATCCATATACTTATGAATCAATTCGGGAGGTCAAGAAATATTTCAATACCATTAACTTAAGAAATCCTAAGAAACAATATTCAATGGCTGATACACTAATCTCCGGCATTGAAAAAACCCAGACAAGATAATGATTAATGGAAAATAACTGGTTCCTAATGGAGCTCATCATGTATCACATTGTTGTAGTCCTACGGAGGAATTTAAAGTCCTGAATCATGATATAAAGAAAAGTAAAGATACAAGGCCTTCTTAAAACATTGAATGCTTCATATTCCAAGGAATCGGAGAATGGGATGCATATGGTATAACTCCTTCAATGTAAGGAAAAATAATTGAGACTTATGTTTGCTTGTTATGTTATATTCGTTTCTGCGTTTTTCCCCACTCTATCTTATTGCTTCTTAGAAACTATAAGTAATTTCTTAGGTTATTTTTATTGGTATCTTTATTATATTGAACATTTAGAGAGCTCTTAGTCTAGTTTTTATAGTTTTCCATTAAAGTAGATTCGAATGCTATTTCAATTCAATTAAAGTTCCCGCTTCCGTCAATTTGGTAATCATCTTTCTTATTGCTTTATTCTTGATCTCTCAATTGCTTTAGTTTAATTGTTTATTATTCGAATAGTCTATGATGCAATTCTTAGGTTTTCAATAGATTTTATTATTGTCAATTCGATCATGTCTGAGTAGTTCTCTTTCTAGGGTGTTGGATAGGGATGTCTATGTTTATACCATGATTGTTATTTAGACTCCTATTAATCTTTAGGGCTTCTTAGAGTGATTGTGGTGCGGTTTGTTCTTGATTAGTGATTAATGTTAGTGACCAATTTCATTGATTGCTTGTGGTTAATAGTTGTTTGCATGATCCGTCTTACGACTAGAGGCCTAGGACACATCAGTAGTTCTGATTACGGTAGTGAACATGCGGCGTATGTTGAACTATGAGCGTTGTGTTTTAACCATAGATCAACACATGCTCTAATGCCTCGACTCTTGACTTAGGTTTTGATAGTAGTTGACCTTGTTTGATTGGTATAAGCATGGTGGACCAACCTAATACCCTAGGCTTTTATTCCATAGTTAAATCCTCGGTTTAATTCGCCTTCCTTAGCTTAATTATTAGTTCAGTTAATTATCCCTGATTTTATCTGAAGTAATTAGTTGATTGAATATTAATATAGAAACTCTGTCTCGCGGATTCGACCCTGCTTCCATTGACTACCATAGTTAGAGGACTGTAGGTTTATCTTTAATAGGTGATACGACTAAATCCTATCAAA